>JAVJIF010025756.1:0-63049 GCA_038442645.1 Agave tequilana | reverse complement strand
TCGACCGATAGTTCAAAAATTTGACCGTTAGAACTATCGGTCGACTGGTACAGTCGACTGCTCCTGACTGAGACTCAAAACCTGTACCGGTCGACTATCGGTAGACAGCCGTCGACCGAAAAGATAAAAGATAAACTTTCGGTCGAAGGCCGGTAGACCCACCGGTCGACTGGTAAGATACAGAGAGCAAACTAAAAACTTCGTCGACTACCGGTATCCTACCGGTCGACCGACAGACGTGCACACGGATACGTGCACTCTTGCCAGATCTTCGGTCGACTGGTGGTATATTGCCGGTCGACCGCTCAGTTCAAAAATTGAAATAGAAAGGGAATTTTGAGAGGAAAAATTTTTGATCAGAACTATTTTGACAGGAATCAGTATACAACATAAAACAGATTTGTAGAAGGAAGACTTAGTGTTAAAGTATTTTGTATATTTATGAGGAATAAACTTGGAAATAGCATACGCGTGAAAACGTGTGTGTTTGAGCTTCAACCTACTCTCTATTCTTTAACATGCTATAAAGTTATAAAACAAAACCTAAGGACCTCTGAAGCAATCTTTGAGCCATCCAATGCCTTGCAAGTGCCTTCTCTTCTATGATCCTTCCTTGATGTCCAATTTGCCTTCATTGCTATATGGAACTTAGAAGTTTTTGCAAAAGCGAAGCGATGAGCTCTAAACATGGTACAAAACCTGAAATGCATCTTGATCAATCATTAGTACCCAAATAGCACTTATTTGGTTTGTTATCATCAAAACACAAAACAATGGAGAGTGTAACCTCTGGGCCCAACAATCTCCCCCTTTTTGATGATGACAAAACAAATAGGCTATTTACAAATATGGGGAGGAGAAAACTCCCCCTCAAATTATGCTATATTTAAACATTATAAATATGCTCTAGATACGAATAATTGAAATGATAAAAAGAAATGATGCACCAATTATTGAAATCAACAATACAATACAAATGAAACTTAAAGCTTGTACTTGATACAAAAAAAACACCAAAAATCAAAATTTGCTCCTTGATACCAATTAAACTTAAATCATAGAGATTCAAAAACACATAAAAACTCATAAAACTCATAAATTCATATGGAACCAAGACCAAATGAACTTATTTTTGTACATGTAACTTATTCTCCCCCTTTTTGTCATACATCAAAAAGGGTTTGAAAAACATGTTTAATCAATAATACACATATTTAATTCTCCACAAATAAACGAAATCTAGCAAAATCAAGTGGTTTGTAAAATATCGGCTAGTTGAAAATCGGTGGAAACATACTCATATCATATCACCTTTCTCAAATGATCTCTAAGAAAGTGATATCTAATCTCAATGTGCTTGGTCTTACTATGTTGATTTTTGCATTTTTAGTTAAATGAATAGTACTAGTATTATCCAAAATATTTTAATATTTTTATAATGCAAATCATAATCAAGGAGGTTTTTATCCAAAGGACTTGTGCACAACAAGCCCCGCGGCAACATACTCCGCCGCGGCGCGGTTGATAGAGCTACGGAATTTTGCTTCCTAGAGGACCATGAAACAAGACAATTACCGAGAATTGACATGTTCCCACTAGTACTCTTTCTATCTACTCTACAACCCGCATAGTCGGCGTCCGAATAACTAATCATAGAAAAATCTATAGTTTCGGATACCAAAGACCTAATCCAATCGTTCCCTTAACATATCGAATAATGCGTTTTACGGCAATTAAATGAGATTCTTTGGGACACGATTGAATCTAGCACAAAGACACCACACTAAACATGATATCCGGCCTACTTGCCGTTAAATATAAAAGACTACCTATCATGCTTCTAAACAATTTAATATCAACATTTTTACCTTGTTCGTCCTTATCAAGCTTGTTGTAGTTGCCATGGGAGTGTTGCAAGTTTTAGCGTCTTCAAGTCCAAACCTCTTCACGAGTTCCTTTGCATATTTGGCTTGGCTAATGAGTTCCCATCTTGCATTGCTTGACTTGGAGTCCAAGGAAGAAGTTGAGTTCACCCATGGAGGACATTTCAAATTCTTGTTGCATTACCTTTTCAAAATCCTTGCATAAAACTTCATTAGTAGAACCGAAAATTATATCATCAACATAAATTTGGACAATCAAAATATCATTATCAACATGCTTAGTGAATAGAGTAGTGTCTACTTTGCCTTTAATAAATTGTTTGAAATAAGAAAACTTGAAAGCCTTTCATACCAAGCTCTTGGAGCTTGTTTCAAACCATATAAAGCCTTATCGAGTTTGAAAACAAAATCGGATGAACATGATCAACAAAACCGGGAGGTTGAGCAACAAAAACTTCTTCATTAAGAAATCCATTTAAAAATGCACTTTTTACATCCATTTGAAAAAGTTTGAAATTTTTAAAAGATGCATAAGCTAGTGTTATCCGTATGGCTTCAAGCCGTGCTACGGGTGCAAAGGATTCCTCAAAGTCGATTCCCTCAACTTGAGTGTAACCTTGGGCCACTAACCTAGCTTTATTCCTAATGACATTTCCGGACTCATCCAACTTATTCCTAAAGATCCACTTAGTACCAATTATTGGTCTATCGTGGGGCTTAGGAACAAGGTGCCAAACTTGGTTGCGCTCAAATTGATTGAGTTCCTCTTGCATGGCAAGCAACCATATGGGTCCGTCTCGGCTTCGAGAATGCCTTTGGTTCAAAATGAGAAATGAAAGCAAGTTACCACATAGGTCATGGAGTTTGGAGCGCGTTGTGACTCCTTTGGAAGCATCACCCAAGATGAGCTCCTTTGGATGATTTGTAGCATATCTCCAAGCTTTGGGAAGCGGTTGAACGCTTTCCTCATTATCCTTTTGAACTTCACCTAAAGGTTCTTGCTTTTCTTCTTGCGCGGGTGAGTCCTTCAAGGATAGTTTCTCCAAGCTTTCACCTAATGGTTCAAACTCTACAACATTCTCAACACACACATTAGATTCTTCAAACTTAACATGCATGGTTTCTTCAATAGTAAGTGAGATCTAATGAAAACTCTATATGCTTTGCTAGTAGAGGAATATCCTACAAAGATAGCCTCATAAGCTTTAGCATCAAATTTACCCAAATTCTCTTTAGTGTTCAAAACAAAACATTTGCATCCAAAAACTTTGAAATAGGAAACATTTGGTTTTCTAAAATGATACATTTCAAAAGAAGTTTTCGAAGATTTTTGCATAAATAAATACGATTCGATATATAGCATGCGTGTTTTACGGCCTCGGCCCATATATTGAGGGAGGTCGTATTCACTTATCATTGTCCTAACCATCTCTTGAAGTGTTTCTATTTTTCCTTTCTACAACTCCATTTTGTTGTGGAGTTCTAGGACAAGACATTTCATGCTTAATTCCCTTTTCATCACAATAAGTTATGAAGAGTTGGTTAACAAACTCACCACCTCTATCACTCCTTATTCTCAAAATCGGAAAACCTTTCTCTTTTTCAACTCTTTTTCTAAAAATCTTAAAGTGAGAAAAAGTTTTGATCTTTATTTTGCAAAAAGAAAACCCAAGTAAATCGAGAGAAATCATCAACTAAAACAAATGCAAATCTACTTCCATTTAAGCTTTTAGTTTTTAGTTGGTCCAAATAAATCCATATGAATTAATTCTAGAGGTCTAGTTGACATGATATCCTTGATTGGTTTAAAGGAAGACTTGGTTTGTTTCCCAGTTGGCACGCACTACAAATGCGGTCTTTCTCAAAACTCAAGCAAGGAATACCCTTCACCAATTCCTTTGAATTAATTCTAAAAAGATGTTCAAAAGAAGCATGTCCTAATCTTCTATGCCAAAGCCATGAATTTCATCAAAAGCATTTAAACACTTAGTAGAACACTCTACATTAAGCATGTCAATTATATAAACATTGTCATCACGAAAACCGGTCAAAATACAATCATTCGATTTAATATCAAAAATCTTGCAAGAAGTATCATCAAAACAACTTTAAGACCACGATCACAAAATGACTAATACTAAGTAAATTATGCTTCAAACCATCAACTAAAACAACATTCTCTATTATAGGAGATGTACCAATTGGATATTACCGATACCATTATCTTGCCTTTGGAATCATCCCCGAAGGTGACGGAGCCACCTTCCATGTACCTTGATAGGGTTGTGAAGTTGTTGATATCCCATGTCATGTGCCTCGAACAACCACTATCAAGGTACCACCGCTCCCTACGTCTTTGAGCCTTGGTGTGTACCTACATCAAACATTTTAGGACTTGATTTTGGTACCCACATTTTCTTGGGTCCATGAGGGTTAGAACCATTAACCCAAACAAGATTATTTGAGCTATGCAATTTATCATAACAAAATTTTGCTAAATGTCCATTTTTGCCACAATATGTGCATCTATACACTCTACCATATTTAAATGCATAATGAGTGTGTGTTTTGTGAGCATTGGCATTGTGAGCATGAAAAGATTTAGCATGAGAAGCATTAGAAGTATGAGCATGTGGAATCTTATCATGAGAAACTTTAGCATGAGATGTATGCTTTTTGGAAAATTTTTCTTCAAGTTTCTTTGTATTAAAAGCACAATCTTTTAAAACTTTTTCAAAATCACTCATTTTAGCTTTAAAAGAAGAAATTTCATTATTATCAATAGGGGTTTTACCCTTACAAGAAATCTTATAAGAATGAAATTCATTTTGAATGGAAATAAGATTAGAAGAAAGATCCTCTTTTTCTTGTGAAATCAAAGCAAGTTGAGATTTAAGAAAAGCAACTTCCTTTTGTAGTTTAAAACACTCCATTTTCTTGTTATCATAAGTTTCGGAAAGTTCTACAAAAGCATGCACTAGAACTTCCTTACTTAAATCATCATCATTATCATCTATAGATTCAAGAGTTTGAGGGGTTACCTTGGGTGTGTTTGCCATGAAACACATGTTTGCGGTTCCGCCCTTTTCTTCATCATCGGACTCGCTTTCCGAATCCCAAGTGGCCTTGTAAGCCTTCTTTTCGTCTTGCTTTCTTGGCTTGAAGGAGGAAGTCATTTTCTTCTTGAATTCCGGGCAATCGGCCATGATGTGTCCGGGCTTGCGGCAATTGTAGCAAATGATCTTTCGCTCCTCTTTACCTTCAAACTTTCTCGGAAATTTTGCTTGTTCTTCCGGTACATCCTCTTGATGTTGCGCACGAGGAGGGAGAGCTCCTCATCTTCTTCTTCATCTTCATCTTCGTCTTCAATGGTGGAGAAGAAGACTTGAAAGCGATAGACTTCTTCTTTGTTGGAGCCGCCTCTTCTCTTGCTTTCTTCTCCATCTCATAGGTTTTGAGGTTCCCTATGAGACTTATGATGTCCATCTCGTCTTTGTCGTTCAATTCCTTCAAGGTAGTAGACTTGATCTCCCAAGATGGAGGAAGAGCCCGTATCACCTTGCGTACCTTTTGGTCGTGGAGATGATGTCACCTAATGAAGAAAGACCATTAGTGATTTTTGTGAAACGAGTAATCATGCAATCAATTGTTTCATTATCTAGCATCTTAAATGATTCATATTGAGACCGCAAGAGATCTACTTGGCTCTCTTGACTTGTGAGGTCCCTTCATGCGTGACCAATAAGTGTTGCCACATCTCATAGGCGGATTGGCAATGAATAACACGTGTAAGGTCATCCTCATTCAAGGCGGTAAGAAGGGAGTTTTTGGCTTTTGAGTTAGCCTCATACATCTTAAAGTCAAGGTCGGTCCAAGTGCCCTCATCACCATCGGGTGCCTCATAGGATTTGGTCAAGGATTTGGCAACTAAGCTACCTAGTGATTGCAAAAATATAGTCATCCTAACCTTCCAATAGGGAAATTAAGGCCATCAAATTTAGGTGGGGATTTAATGTTGTCGGCCATGTTTACTAGTGTGTGTATGGATGAATGAAAATGTTGATTAGTAATATTTTAGGATCTCTCTAAGGATGTTAAGCCAAACCTAGAGTCCAAGCTCTGATACCAATTGAAAATCACCTAGAGGGGGGGGGGTGAATAGGTGATTATGCTAATCTAAGGCCAATTTAAAAATTATGAAGCAAATGCAATGAGATGAATGAATGAATATGGCATAGCAATCAAAAACACTAAGTAATAGCAATGGAAAGTAAACCAATCGCAAACACAAAGATATGTTATCGAGGTTCGAGCACCCAGCTCTACTCCCCGCCTTCCCCAGAAGGATTCTAGCTACTTTCACTATCACAAAGATCAATTACAAATGGAGTACCCAACTCCTACAATTTCAGCACAATACAATTTCTAAGTAATCAAAAGATCACAAACTCTCTCTTTCAAATATCTCTTCCCTTACAAAGGTCCTTAGAGAATATTGAGAAGGAATGAAGCTCTTGTGTAAGTGAAGAAAGAAAATCAAATTCAGAGAGTATATCAGAACACTTCTGAAAATGAATGAGAAATATCAGCACAAAAACAAGAAACAAGCTCTTTTGAAATATCCCAACTTTTGAATTTTCTCTTGAATAATTGTTGTAAAGAAACTCTCCCCAAACACCCCTATTTATAGGAGAGGGCTAGGGTTTAGGGTTAGGAATTAATTACTGAAGATTAGGAAGTAATTAGTTCCAAATATACCCTCCAACGGATATTAATTAAGTTAAAACAGATTTAAAAATATGCCCGTTTTACTGTTCAACGGCCATATCGGTCGACTGGCCCGGTCGACCGATAGTTCAAAAATTTGACCGTTATGAACTATCGGTCGACTGGTACAGTCGACTGCTCCTGACTGAGACTCAAAACATGTACCGGTCGACTATCGGTAGACAGCCGGTCGACCGAAAAGATAAAAGATAAACTATCGGTCGAAGGCCGGTAGACCACCGGTCGACTAGTAAGATACAGAGAGCAAACTAAAAACTTCGGTCGACTACCGGTAGCCTACCGGTCGACCGACAGACGTGCACACGGATACGTGCACTCTGCCAGATCTTCGGTCGACTGGTGGTATATTACCGGTCGACCGGCTCAGGTCAAAAATTGAAATAGAAAGGGAATTTTGAGAGGAAAAATATTTTGATCAGAACTATTTTGAACAGGAAATCAGTATACAACATAAAAAAGATTTGTAGAAGGAAGAATTAGTGTTAAAGTATTTTTTGTATATTTTATGAGGAATAAACTTGGAAATAGCATACGCGTGAAAACGTGTGTGTTTGAGCTTCAAACCTACTCTCTATTCTTTAACATGCTATAAAGTTATAAAACAAAACCTAAGGACCTCTGAAGCAATCTTTGAGCATCCAATGCCTTGCAAGTGCCTTCTCTTCTATGATCCTTCCTTGATGTCCAATTTGCCTTCATTGCTATATGGAACTTAGAAGTTTTTGCAAAAGCGAAGCGAATGAGCTCTAAACATGGTACAAAACCTGAAATGCATCTTGATCAAATCATTAGTACCAAATAGCACTTATTTGTTTGTTATCATCAAAACACAAAACAATGGAGAGTGTAACCTCTTGGGCCAACAGCTCTAAGCTAAAGCTTAACTTCACATGACTTAGCTCCGCAGCGAGCTTTGTCAGGTTATCAATTGACCATTTCACATTGGGGATTAATGGGTGAACCCTACTAATTTAGTAGGGATTAATGCCACTTTAAGTGGGTGGTTACACCCGCCCACTTCGTCCCACATTAAGTGGAGACAATTAAGCCACAACGGCAGGGAGGCGTTTGCACGAATTCTTTAGCTTCGCCAGAAACTCGCAAGTAACTTTGCCGCAAGGTCATTTGTAGCCTCGCGTGAAGCTAAAAGACTGATTCAGTCTTGCTGAATTCATGGGGGCGGTTATACCCCATTTTTGACTATAAATTGTCCCTTGCTGAGCCAAGAAAGAGAGAGACAAATAGAGACAGATAGATAGAGAGGAAAAAGGGGTTAACAGGCTAGAGAGAGAAGATTGTCTGAAGGAAATTCAATCAGAGATTCTTCTAGAGAGTGTTCTCTTATTCTCCTGCTTCCAATACTCGATTTCCAGAACCAAGCGAGAGAGAATCCTATTAGGAGGCAGCTTGATCGTCTGATTGATTGCAACGTCAAAGAGAAAAAGTGATCATGCGGTGATCAGATTCCTACCAGCATACTTTCTCAGAAATCTCAGAGGAGATCTACTTGTAATTCTTCTTTTAATTACTTGTAATTTCGCTCCTCCCTTTTTTGTAAGTTTCCCACGAACAGCGATATCTTCGATGGAAAATAAGATGGCGACTCCGCTAGGGAACAAGATCTTCTTCTGTAACAAGGAGATAATGTCACAATGCGACTCTCAGAATCTTGAGCCCGTCGTCGTTGAAAACTTGGTCATCCACTTTGACCAAGAAAAATTCGAAGAACTACTCTCTGGGGGTAGTTCAGTGCTTCATGCACGGAAGCACAGGAAGGTTTCTATGGCCTAGGCTTCAGTGGCTACCGAAGAGAAACCAGCCTTAACCTGGCGAGCAACTGGACGAATCTCGTCCCAATTCCTCCCAGCCTCAGCCGAGGCTAAACAGCTTCCCTACGAACCTAAAACATCGCTTTCTAAGCAGGTGTGGAGGCGAACCAGAAAGCTCCGTGCGAAGTTTCGACACAACTTCGCCTATCACGCGAAGACAAAGGCAAAATGCCTATACAGTTTGGCAGCATTACCAATACTATTAGCCGTGAGGCTAAGCTGGTGTCTCTGCCTTCGCCTAATCTGGGAGCAGTGACCCGTTGCGCCAACTTCATTCTCGTGAGCGATGTTATTGATGGCATGGCTAACACAGCATCAGTACCTAAGGGTACTAACAAAGTTCTCAGCCGTAAGGCTGGAACTGAAACACTCAGCAGTGCTAGCTACCTTCGCTACAAGGCCAAGAACAAAGCACCACAACGTGCTAAAAGCGAAGTTCCCATGACTTTGCTCCCAAAATCCTCCAGTGTTAAGTTCGCGCCTTGCGGCGGAACTACACATCTAACTTCGCCAAGCGAAGTTAATATTACTGATAAGGTTATTTCCAAATTACCTAAAAACAGAAGCCTCAAGGCTAGAGATCTCCAGCCCGAACGACCTCGTGTAAGCTTGGTTAATACTGATCTACGAGAGTTTCTAACTAACAAGAGGAAGTTAGAACTACTCCATACTTCTCCCTCTTGTTGTGAACAAGTAGGATGTCAGTTGGTGATGGTCCATTCAGTCCATTGCCAACTAGAACCAGTGCCCGCCACTCTTCCAGTCTGACAGTCAGTTTTTAATCGACTATCAGTTCCACCTCCTGTCAAGCATCGCAAAAAGAGCAAATTGCGAAACCTACTAGATCTACCCTCTGCATCCATCAACACGATAGGAAGGGGACGTTAACCGTTCAGGGGTAGACGAGGGCGGCGTGATGCTAATCCCCCTTCATTCAGTTCTCCAGACCCAGACTATAGCCCTGGTTTAGGCCAAGTCTTGGTAGGAGAGGAAGGTGTGGTTCCGAAGTACCAGATCTTGGGTGGCAATACCCTCCAACTATGAGCAGCCATCCTCTTCGACTGGACTAATATCACCAGAATAATTGAAAAGTTTATTCCAATGGTCGGACGATGAAGGAAAAGCTAGTGGGTATGCCTCTACAGCAACGGTCAGCTCATTATGAACGGGCAGAGTATCGGTGCATATGGCTAATAAACAACAATGATGACCTCCGCCGACGGATGGAAGCTCAAGAGCAAACCTCCAAGGCCCAGCAAGAAGCCTTGAACAACATACAACAAATGCTCGCTCAACTCCTCACCAACCGGAATAATAATTGAAAATCACCTAGAGGGGGGGGTGAATAGGTGATTATGCTAATCTATGAACTAATGCAGAATTTAAAAAAAACTAATTGCAATGAGCACTCAAGTGTGATGAACAAATGATGCACACACAACCAAGCCAAGCAAATATGAATGCACAATATGAAAAGTTGCAAGGCACAAGGTAAAGAGAGAGATAGAGAGAGTCAATAGATCAAACGCAAACAAATAGATGTGTTTCGAGGTTCGAGCACCCAACTCTACATCCCCGCCTTCGACACACAAAGGATTTCTAATCCACTAGCTAGTCCACAAAGAACTCTCACAAGGAGTACCCAACTCCTCTCTTACAATCACAACCTCCTTCTTGAGGCAAACTCCAAACCAACAATCTATCACTCACCTCACAACTTGAGGGATTAGCACAAAGCAAACAAGGATCACCTCACAACTTGAGGGATACAACCCAAGGCACAAAGCCAAGCAAAGATTGGGTTACAACTTGGTGGTCTAAACAACAACCACAAACAATTTCTTTCCCACACAAAATATCCTATAGAATGAGATAGTAGATGTTGCTCAAGTGTGGAGAAATCTCAATGGAATGGAAATAAAAAACACAAAGAAAATCCTTTGGAAATAGTAGAAAACAAGATGAGGAAGTTCAAGCTAAATCTTTTCCCAAAAAACCTTTTCTTTGAATTTCCAAACCCTAGCAAAAACACCAAATATGTTTTAATTAAAGCTCAAAAACTTCTTTTGATTGCAGTAAAAACACCAGAGAGTATGGAAAAATTCGCACAAAAATCTTAGAGAAAACATGCGACAAATGGGGTTTTATAGACCCCAGAAAAATAGCCGTTGGCAGCAGAAACTGCCAAAAATGCTCTACAGGTCGACCGTCCAACGGTCAAATTCTGCCCGTTGCCAGCTACCGGTCGACCGCCCGGTCGACCCAAACAAACAGAGACTAGCCTGCATGCAGTCGTCGACCGTGGCGGTCGGCCGGCCCAATAGGCAGCCAGCGTGCACGTATCCGTGCACGTCGGTCGACCCGAACGGTCGACCGGCTACTTGGTGCGGTCGACCGTTCAGGTCGACCGACCTAGCCTGGCAGAGGCTGTTCTGGTCGGAAAAACTAAGGGATTAAATATCCAATAATTCTTATAAACTACTTAAAAATCCCTAAAAATAGTTTTGACAATTTGCATTGATATAAAACATGTGATAAAAGTTTTGACTCAAATATCAAGCAATTAAAACTAATTTTTGTATCTTACAATATTTTTCAAAAACCAAAAACCGTATTTTCTAAAACTTCGATTTTTGAATAGAAAATACATTTTGTCCAAAACTCATCCAAATACAAAAACATGATATTTTAATCATTTTAAAGCATGATGCATATGGATAGAATCCAATATACAAGAAACATATACATATCATAGTTTTTGTCCTTTACTTCCAAAAATGTTTTTTGTTAGAATTACCAAAACATAAAACACATGAAATAGACTATCAAACTAAGTTTGTTTAAATAGTTGAAGCATGCATGTATATAGAACAAATCTAATATACATTAAACCATGTAAACTTGTTTTGATATAATATCTATTCATGAAAACCAAGAACGGTTAACCAAAAACTGAAAACCAATATCTAAACATATCTAAACATAAAACGTGTGTGTTGTGAACTTGAGCATATCATACTATTCTAATCTTTACAATTAGGATCTAAACCTCAAACTAAGCTAAGGATACCTATGTCTTCTTGTAGAGCACCGTCTCCAAGTCGACTCGATCCAAAATGTGATTCACCAAGCTTGACTCCAATGAGTGCTAGATATCATCTTTGATGCTTGGGCTCTTGAATCACCATGTGAAAGATGTCTGGAAGCTTTCACCAACTAATATCTTGATTAATGATCTGAAACTTAACATCACAAGATAATTAGTACACTTAACTACATGAGTTAATCATCATCAAAACTAGAGTGGAAGGCCTTTGGCCAACAATCTCCCCCTTTTTGATGATGACAAAACTCATGGAGTTATATATGCATGGATTAAAGTTAAGCTTCAAAGAAGCTCCCCCTTAACTCATGCATAGGGATAAACAACAAATATGTGCAATGAATACTAAACACGAAACATGCATAGATATGCATAAACAATAAAAGGCTCTAGATACCAATGAAATAATAAAACATGAAACATGAATAGATATGCATAAAATAATGAAAGGCTCTAGATACCAATAGAAGATACCAATGAAATTTTTCAGAAACAAAATAAACATGTTCTAGATACCAATTAAACTAAACAAATAAACATGCTATTGAAACCAATGAAACTATGCATATTAAACTTGCTCTTTGATACCAATTAAATGAAACAAATAAATAGTAATTAAAACATGCTCTTGATACCAATTACATAAAACAAATAATTATCAAGCTCTTGATACCAATCTCTTGATACCAATAAAAACAAAACTCATAATAAAACTAAAACTCATGCATAAATCCAAATTATGCATATAAACTTATAAACTTCAAATTCTAAACTTCAAATTCTTCTCTCCCTTTTACAAACTTAATAAAAACATAGGACATGCATACAACATGCATATAAACATAGGACATGCATACAAACATGCATATAAACTCAAATTCTTCTCCCCCTTTTTGTCAATCATCAACAAAGGGGTAGAAAAAAATATTAAGATCAAACTTCAAATTCCTTCAAATCCCCCTTTTTGTCAAACACAATAGTCTCCATTTAAGAGTCAATAAACTACTCTAAGGGGGAAATCAAATCAATATGATACCAATTAAAACATGTGTCAATGAAGTGCATTATAATACCAATTGAAATTTACAAATTTAAGAAATGCCAAACTCAATTGAAATTAAACAAATGAAATCTAAACAAGGCATAGAAACTAAATTACCAATTGAAATATGAAATACTAATTTTCTCCCCCTTTATGAAATACCAAACGAAATGATGCATATGAAAACAAATCAATTAAAACATGATAGTCATTTAAAAATCAAGCTTTGCATAATCAAAATTTGTGCTTCAAGATATACGGATATAGTAAGCACAAATAAATCATCTTATATGTATGTAAGAAATAGATACCAATAGAAATTTATACTATATGAAGTGAAGCATACATATATAAAACAAAACATATATGAGTATACAAAAGATGTCAATATGATACCAATTGAAAGAATTTCAATGACCATTGACAGCAATTGTCAAGTGTACACATATAATATCAAACAATATAACACCACCAATTTCATGTTCAAGTTTACTATGATTTTCACTATAAAGCATACATGAGCATGATCTCCCATCCAACCGCCCTTAGATGGTAGGGTTTTTCAAAAATAGATTTGCAAATATAGTACGTTTGAAAACTACTACCAAATGAAAGACCGTAGCTAGTTATATGAATCAACTAGTACGAAATCCTTCAAGCAATGAACAAACCAAAAGATTTTTCATGAAACATGAAAATCACATGATCACTAAACACTCAAAAACCATATAGTCCATATCATACTCATGAAAAACAAATCATGAGAAAACATTAAATGAGGTGAGTGTACAAGTGTTGTGAGAAACATATCATCATGAAAGTGGACAGTCAAGCTCAATATTGAAATCACATTAAAATCACCTAACAAACATGAAATTCATCTAAACGATTGAAATCACCTAGAATCATGAAAATCATTAAAAATGATTTAAACTTCGATGGAATATGTATGTCATGTATAAACTAGCGTATACATACATATCCTAAACATAATGAGTCCACAAAGTAATATGCATGAAGGCACGTGACTCAAGATGTATATGTATAAATGATAGTTTGGACAAGATGGACATATACAAGAAGTTAAACAATACATGTAAAATAGTGAATACAAGTCAAATGTAAGAATCATCAAAACTAGACTATACTAGTACATCAAATGAATACAAATGAGCATTCAAGCACAAACATATATAAAGGTCTATTTGTAGCTCACTAGTTGTACAAGTTATAAATCCTAGTCTTAATGAAAACTATCATTCAAGCAAGTAGTCAACACATGAAGCATGAAACAGGAATCATAACCAACATGATAAATATAATAATCAAAGCATGAAATATCAAAACAAGAATCATGAACATCCAAATGATCATTATGAATATGCATGTGGATTAGATCTAGAGCATACATATTAGTTATAAACAAGGTGAGAACACATAGGTATAGATCCATATAAACATGAAGTGTCTCAAGTAACTAAACATGTATAACACTAATCTAATGAACATGGCATAAGCATAATGAACACTAAAACATGTCATGTTATGAATGAAAGCATGTAAATAAAAATGGAAGTTAGAGAGTGATACCAAAACCGATGAAGGTGCATCTCTAGTTCTTCAAACCACGGTGGTCCTCCCACCAAATCCCCTTGAGAGTGAAGCATCCAAATGGTTCTCTTTTAAGCTTAGAACGCATCCACCTCAAGGCACCAATACTCTCACGTGATGCGAGAGCTCCCACCTACATCAAAAGTCAAGGAGGTGGTTTTTGGTACCCATTTTCTTTTGGGTCCATAGGGGTTAGTACCTTTTCTAACCCAAATAAAATCATTTGCTAAATTTTCATTATATAAGCGATCATAACAAAATCTAGCAAGATGGCCTTTTCGGCCACAATGTGTACATGTGTACACATGAGCATACGTGTGATGGTGGTGACCGTGGGAAGCACGTGTATGCCGTGATGGTGTGCATGCAAAATTGGAACTTGTTTCTTACGAACAAGGATTCCAACGAGTGTGGTTCATGGCACATTGGCTCAAAGTGGAGCCCAAACAATCAACACTTTTCTTCAAAATACTTATGTCATTTTCAATGCTTGAAGATAAAGTGGAGCATGCAATAGGTGTGCAAGAAGTAGAAGCTACACTAGCATGGCACACATGAGAATTAATATCAATTTTCAAAGATTCATTTTTCTTTAAAACCAAATCCAATTCTTGTGTAATAGAATCAATTTCATTTTTCAAGACAAGGTTATCTTTTAAAACAAAATCTAATTTAGAAGATAAAACCTCATTGTTTTTCACAACATCATTACAGTCATTTTTGTTTTTCAAAATATCAATCTCATCAAGGGCAAGGTCTAGTTGAGATCTTAGTGAGTCACGTTCACTAGTGATCTCTTCCTTCTCTTGCAAAACCAATTCAAAATTAAAACACAAATCCTTTAATTCATTTTTCAAAACAAGATTATCCTCTTTCAAAAGTTTGTGTTTTTCCAAGAAATTTTCAAGCTTTATGGCAAGTTTCATATTTAGGTTTGAGCTTCTAAGCAACCATCACAATAGGAACTAGAGCAATCATCTAATTGAGAATCCGATTGTATCTCAAGGGAGTCTATCCCTTGGACCATGAGGCAATGTTCGTCGGACATGTCTCTCCTAGATCTCCTCAACTTGTTGATAATTACGGGTAGCTCGGGAGATGTCAAGATGCTCCAAACTGCAAAAGCCGAATCATAATGATCAAAAACATGTAATAAATCTTCATTGAGAGATGCTCTAAGTGCCCTAAGTGCTAATGCATTTGCCTTTTTATGCTTGCTATTATTAGGGAAGGATTCTAAAGTGGAGGCTTGATAAACAAGATGACCTAGTGATTTTAAATGCCTACTCATATTGACCTTCCAAGTATCAAGTCTAAAATGGTCAAACATAGGAGGGCTATCCATGAGTGCAAATGAAAATGCAAATGAAGATTAGCAAACTAAGATCTCCCTCCTAGGTGGTTAAACCTAAATATCAGGAGCGTAGGCTCTGATACCAATTGAAAATCACCTAGAGGGGGGGTGAATAGGTGATTATGCTAATCTATGAACTAAATGCGGAATTTAAAAAAAAACTAATTGCAATGAGCACTCAAGTGTGATCAACAAATGATGCACACACAACCAAGCCAAGCAAATATGAATGTGATTAGACGGGAAAGGTGTTGTATTATGGAGTATAAAAATGTATTCGATGTACCCTTTCCTATCTCCGTTATAGCATAGAGCTATACCGAGTCGATTCTCAGGGAGAGCTAGCGATAGAAGCGTTACGGTCCGTAGTGAAGAAAGTAAACGAGAATTCTTCTATGCTTATAAGAATAAAAACAAATGGGAAAATGAAATGAAAGAATGGATGAATATGTTCATGATGGAAAAGTGAAAAGAAATCAAAGAAGATTGGATTTGGACTAACAACTAAGAAGAAAGTGAACTTGAAGAAGCAAACCATGACTAGCTTACCTTACTACCTTGCCAAAGCTTACCAAACTCCGTGATAATGAATGCGTGCCTCATGTTGATTCATCGCATGGATTTGTCTTGCGTGTTGATCTAATTACTTTCTCACTTGGATGACGGGTGGTTTAACCCATCGGAGAAGAGAAGACCATCCAACTTGCAAGATGAACTAAAGCAATCACCCATGAGTTAGTGAAGATGGCAAGGCTAGTGGTTAGCTAGTACATGGTAGAAAATTTAGCTACAAGCCATTAATGAAGAAAGCAAAGCATGAAGTAAATTGCAAGAAAGTAAAGAAAGCAAGTAAAGAAAGCAATTAAATAGAACCAAGCTCAAGTAGAGATGAAGAGAATGGATGAATCCTTACATTGCTTCAAGTTGTCACTCTTTGATGTACAAGCTCTCTCTCTCTTACAACTCTCTCTTGCAATGATTTCTAGGGAAGAAGAAGATCATAGAGAGCTACAAAAATCTTAGAGAAAAACAAAATTACAAAGCTTTACACTAATCTCTCTCTCTTCTCTGTTCAGTCCTTGCTCGCAAGTCCTAGGTCCAATATTTATAGGCCCTGAGAGAAGCTTCGAGATCTAGTCTGTTGGCGCAAAATCTGGATCTCAACAGCCTTGGATCTGCCGCGTTTTGGCGGCAAGGCGCGGCAGTTTTGTGGCCGTTGGCTAACAACTTTCTGGTACGAAGTTGTTACAAGTTTGTTAGCCACGTGGTCTTCTAGAATCTTCAATTGGCGCGCGGATCTCTCTGGATTCTGATTTCAAATCTTGGTTTTATTTTAATCTTAAATTTAATCCCTTTAATTATTGCTAATTAAAGTGATTATTGGGCTTTCTCTCATTTGAGTGTGGACCTGCAAATATATAGAGAAGATGAGTAAAAATCATATATTTATTTGCAATATGCATGGGGATTATGTGGTAAAATATGCAATATTGTGTATCAATCACACCCCCACACTTATTCTTTTGCTCGTCTCGAGCAAAAAAAAAAGAAAAAACTATACTACCATTTATTACACCAATTTCGCAGGTGACGCGATTGCACTGAGCATGTGCAACAAGCCGTTAAACCTCTAGGTTACCCTAGAGGAGGAGTGTTGTCTCCTGAGGGTTTTCAGCGGATTACACCCACAAAATCCATAAAGAAAGAAAACAAATGTTAGTGTTTTGAAAACGCATTTTGAAAAGGGAAACAAGTTTACGAACTATTTTTTTGCAAAAATATAAGTGATCTTAGGTCATAAGTCCACCTATAATTATTCTTTCTTAAACTTAGTCTCTATGCAAGATCTTGTCTTCAATTAAGGTAAGAATTCAAAATTGGATTGAATACTTTATCTTTCATAAAACCTAGATAATATGCACACCGTGCTAGTGAAGATTTCTGGGATTTCAACTCCAACCATCAAGCCATTTATTTATATATATTTATTTTCTTTTTCTTTTTTTTCTTCCCTTAGTTTAGGCTTTCTAGTTCACCCTTGTAACGAGCCTTTAACCGATGACTCCCAAACCAGTCGGTCTTAGGGCACCAGATGAGAAAACATCCCTCGGGTTTAAGGTCTCGAGTAAAAAAGGCCACGAAACTAAAGGGGATTATTCTTTTTGATCACCGTTAGGCGTGAATAATTATGCTTCTTGAGGCATAATTCTCCAGCTTAATGAGTGATGTTTTTCACCGTTAGGCGTGAATAACCATGCTTCTTGAGGCATAATTATCCAGCTTAATAAGTGATGTTTTATTCCTTTTTTTTATTTATTTATTTTATGGCATGTTAGGTCTTTGTCTCCATCCCAAAAATGTGTAAGTGTGAAGTGCATACAATCTAAGGCAAAAAATCAAGATAAAATATCTCTCACCAATTTTTCTTACTTAACCTATAATTTCAAACAAGATCTATTATTTCAACTAGGTTTAGGATGTCATAATTAAGGCTTCTTTAATTTCTAAGATACATCTTAATTTTCTTAAAAATAGATCTAAACTTTGTCTCTTATTTCAAAAAGTTTTTTTTTTATTATTTCTAAAAGAAGTGTAAAAGAAAGAAAATCTAAAAACTCTATGTTAGTAAACCCTCCCCCACACTTATTTCATGCATTGTCCTCAATGCATCATGATATATGTATGCATGAAACAAAAAATGAAGAGGGAAGAAAAAATTACCTTAAGGTGGTGGTTCCGGTGGTGGTCTGATTGTTCCACGAAACATGGCCCAATCATTCTTATTTTGGGTTTTGAGGAACCCACCAAAAATATCATGAATATCCCACTAAAAAGATAAATCCTTGGAAGATTTTTATTAAGTACATGACCCCATCTAATTTCCATTTTCCATAATAAATTTCTGAGTCAAATTTGTCAACTACCTTGTCCCAAAGTGGTGTATGAAATGATAGAACTGTTGACTTGGACTCAGGAATGACAGGAACTAATACCGACTCAGGAAAGTGACTGAAGTCAAGTGAAGGTGCAGGAGTCGAAGTGAGTTCAGGAATTTGGTCCAAGTCAGAAAATGAAGCTCAAATCCACAATCATTTTCCAACAATGGGATGTGACCTAATATGGGTGATATCTCTTTACTTCCAATATTAAGAAATTCTAGTTCATCACCATACAATTCTTCGAAACTTAAGTCAACATCTTCCGATAGAATTGTACAATCAGTTTCAGAAGTAAAGAGATAGTGAGAATCTAGGTCACATTCCATATGTAGTTCAATACATGAGGAACTTGCCAATTTGTCAATAGTATCTTCAGAAGTGTAGAATTGGTCAAGTTTAATATGATCCTCAAAGATGGTTGATTCAACTACATTATGAATTGGTACAGGATCCAATGTCGACTCCGGAAAAAAATTAAAGTCAGGTAAAGTTACCGGAGTCATTATTGAATCAGGAAAAAGAAGTGAATCACTAAGTTGGGGTTCAAGATCACATTCCTAATGTAGTTCAATTCCACAAAAATGTGAACTTGCCAATTTATCAATGGGACTTTCAAAAGTATGGAATTGGTCAAGTTCACTATGATCATCAAAGATTGGTGATTCAATTTCAAAATGGACTGGCACTGGATCCAATACTGACTCGAAAAATGAAGTGAAATCATGTGAAGACACCGGAGTCATAATTGAATCAGGAAGAAAAATTGAATCATCAAGTGGAATTTCAGGATCATAATTCACACTCAAGTTCAATTTCAGGAAAAGGAAAACTTGCCAAAATGTCAATGGGATCTGAATTTTGGACAAGTTCAGGTGATTGTGCTGAAATTGAATCTGGATTTCCAAGACTACATGACTCATCTTCTTTAATAGAGTGACTAGTGACATTAGAAATAGGATGAGAATGAAGAGTTTGGATCATCAACTCTATGTCACGATTTCTAGCATTTTGAGCATGAGTCATTTCTTCAAGCATCTTTCCATAATTGATGACTTCATTGTTTTGATAGAAAGATGAAGTATTGTCTTGGAAGTGATATTGAAATTGTGAGTCCATCAGATTTTGGGATTTGTGTTTGGACTCACGCATACTCATTTCCAAATTTGATGATCTTTTATTTTGGACTGGTGGAACTGAGTATGTATCTTGAAAATGTGGAATTGGAGAGGCTAATTTGGTCTTAAGTTGTTGCTCTGCCTCTAGTAGATTGGCTTCTATCCTCTTTTAGAACTCAGATTTTTCTTCAATGGGAGGTCCAGAAAAAGGAATATATGAAGCAGAATTGGAGAATGAATATTGTGGATATTGTGGACTAGGTGGATATTGTGGACAAGGAGGTTGATAATTAAACTCGGGGGACTGGAATCCCCATTGACTCGGTGAAGAGTTGAAATTATTATGGAAATTATAATTATTAGATGGGGGGTATGGGTCATATTGATTCGGATAAGGCCAACCCGGCGTATGTGGTTGGTGCGTATTGTAAACACCGGGTTGGAATTATCCGAATATGGAGTTGGTGTGAAATATGGATTATTATTAGGATGGAAAGAATTGTTGAATGCCATATCACACAAAAAATCACAATCAAAAGAAAAATCAAACAACAAACAAAGAAGACAAAAAATCAAAACCAAGCCAAAAGAAGGGTTGACCTAGACCTAGACGACTCCTAACTGATTAGATCGTCCACGGGAGGTTTAGTGTAGACGTAGACCACAAGTTAATCAGTCAGGGAAGGGCAAGGTTGGTGGGAGGTTTTCCGTCAGAGACGTTCCTTAATTAAGTAACCAACAACCTTCGGGCTTTCGGCCCTCAATCCCTTTCCTAGACACTGATTTTGCAAGAGTCTATTTCCAACACTTTTCCCCCTTAGGATAATCTCCTAGATGAGTCCGAGATGTCCCTAGGGCCAATGTCTATTTTTTTATTAAATTAGGCTTGGGTTAGTGAGCGCTGGGATGGTGGTTTTTGGGCTAAGGAAAGGGTAATGAAATCCCCACCTTATCTTATTTATGGGTTATGCCCTTAAAAATGAATTGTGCAAGTGTATAAAAATATAACTAGGATACACTCAAAGCATGAAAATCAAGCAAGAGATGATTCCTAGTCTACATGCAATGCAAAATGTACCTTGCCTCCAGCACTCTTCAACAGTAAAAGTAAATGAATTGAAAGACACGTGCCTAGAAATGCAAATGTCTAAACATTTTTAACGTTTCAACCAATTTTTACTGTTGATTAAATTAGCAGGAGTATGGTGAAGAATACAAGAAATTACGTACTGCAGCAGAAGTATTTTGCAGAGCTGAAGATCCTGCAGAAAAATGATCAGTAGTGAGCTCCTCCTTGCCGCAGAACCGCGGCTTTTGCCGTGGGAACGCGGCAAGTCAGAGGGATCCTGGTCTCTGCTTTCGAGAGCAGAGGCCCAGGTCCGCTTATATGTCACTGCAATGCAAATTTTCCTGTTTTATTTCTCCTGTAACCTGCAACAGAGAAGAAGATTCGTTTAGTTCTTCACTTTAAAGAAAATCCGTTGCTCTCCCCGGCAACGGCGCCATTTTTTTGATTAGACGGGAAAGGTGTTGTATTATGGAGTATAAAAATGTATTCGATGTACCCTTTCGTATCTCCGTTATAGCATAGAGCTATACTGAGTCGATCTCAGTGAGAGCTAGCGATAGAAGCGTTACGGTCCGTAGTGAAGAAAGTAAACGAGAATTCTTCTATGCTTATAAGAATAAAAACAAATGGGAAAATGAAATGAAAGAATGGATGGATATGTTCATGATGGAAAAGTGGAAAGAAATCAAAGAAGATTGGATTTGGACTAACAACTAAAAAGAAAGTGAACTTGAAGAAGCAAACCATGACTAGCTTACCTTACTACCTTGCCAAAGCTTACCAAACTCTGTGATAATGAATGCGTGCCTCATGTTGATTCATCGGCATGGATTTGTCTTGCGTGTTGATATCTATTACTTTCTCACTTGGATGACGGGTGGTTTAACCCATCGGAGAAGAGAAGACCATCCAACTTGCAAGATGAACTAAAGCAATCACCCATGAGTTAGTGAAGATGGCAAGGCTAGTGGTTAGCTAGTACATGGTAGAAAATTTAGCTACAAGCCATTAATGAAGAAAAGCAAAGCATGAAGTAATTGCAAGAAAGTAAAGAAAGCAAGTAAAGAAAGCAATTAAATTAGAACTAAGCTCAAGTAGAGATGAAGAGAATGGATGAATCCTTGCATTGCTTCAAGTTGTCACTCCTTGATGTACAAGCTCTCTCTCTCTTACAACTCTCTCTTGCAATGATTTCTAGGGAAGAAGAAGATCATAGAGAGCTACAAAAATCCTAGAGAAAAACAAATTACAAAAATGTATTCGATGTACCCTTTCCTATCTCCGTTATAGCATAGAGCTATACCGAGTCGATTCTCAGGGAGAGCTAGCGATAGAAGCGTTACGGTCCGTAGTGAAGAAAGTAAACGAGATTCTTCTATGCTTATAAGAATAAAACAAATGGGAAAATGAAATGAAAGAATGGATGGATATGTTCATGATGGAAAAGTGGAAAGAAATCAAAGAAGATTGGATTTGGACTAACAACTAAAAAGAAAGTGAACTTAAAGAAGCAAACCATGACTAGCTTACCTTACTACCTTGCCAAAGCTTACCAAACTCCGTGATAATGAATGCGTGCCTCATGTTGATTCATCGGCATGGATTTGTCTTGCGTGTTGATCTAATTACTTTCTCACTTGGATGACGGGTGGTTTAACCCATCGGAGAAGAGAAGACCATCCAACTTGCAAGATGAACTAAAGCAATCACCCATGAGTTAGTGAAGATGGCAAGGCTAGTGGTTAGCTAGTACATGGTAGAAAATTTAGCTACAAGCCATTAATGAAGAAAAGCAAAGCATGAAGTAAATTGCAAGAAAGTAAAGAAAGCAAGTAAAGAAAGCAATTAAACTAGAACCCAAGCTCAAGTAGAGATGAAGAAATGGATGAATCCTTGCATTGCTTCAAGTTGTCACTCCTTGATGTACAAGCTCTCTCTCTCTTACAACTCTCTCTTGCAATGATTTCTAGGGAAGAAGAAGATCATAGAGAGCTACAAAAATCCTAGAGAAAAATAAATTACAAAGCTTTACACTAATCTCTCTCTCTCTCTCTGTTCAGTCCTTGCTCGCAGGTCCTAGGTCCAATATTTATAGGCCCTGAGAGAAGCTTCGAGATCTAGTCTGTTGGCGCAAAATCTGGATCTCAACAGCCTTGGATCTGTCGCGTTTTGGCGGCAAGGCGCGGCAGTTTTGTGGCCGTTGGCTAACAACTTTCTGGTACGAAGTTGTTACAAGTTTGTTAGCCACGTGGTCTTCTAGAATCTTCAATTGGCGCACGGATCTCTCTGGATTCTGATTTCAAATCTTGGGTTTTATTTTAATCTTGAATTTAATCCCTTTAATTATTGCTAATTAAAGTGATTATTGCGCTTTCTCTCATTTGAGTGTGGACCTGCAAATATATAGAGAAGATGAGTAAAAATCATATATTTATTTGCAATATGTATGGGATTATGTGGTAAAATATGCAATATTGTGTATCAATCAGAATGCACAATATGAAAAGTTGCAAGGCACAAGGTAAAGAGAGAGATAGAGAGAGTCAATGGATCAAACATAAACAAATAGATGTGTTTCGAGGTTCGAGCACCCAGCTCTACATCCCCGCCTTCGACACACGAAGGATTTCTAATCCACTAGCTAGTCCACAAAGAACTCTCACAAGGAGTACCCAACTCCTCTCTTTACAATCACAACCTCCTCCTTGAGGCAAACTCCAAACCAACAATCTATCACCTCACAACTTGAGGGATTAGCACAAAGCAAACAAGGATCACCTCACAACTTGAGGGATACAACCCAAGGCACAAAGCCAAGCAAAGATTGGGTTACAACTTGGTGGTCTAAACAACAACCACAAACAATTTCTTTCCCACACAAAATATCCTATAGAATGAGATAGTAGATGTTGCTCAAGTGTGGAGAAATCTCAATGGAATGGAAATCAAAAACACAAAGAAAATCCTTGGGAAATAGTAGAAAACAAGATGAGGAAGTCAAGCTAAATCTTTTCCCAAAAACCCTTTTCTTTGAATTTCCAAACCCTAGCAAAAATACCAAATATGTTGTTTAATTAAAGCTCAAAAACTTCTTTTGATTGCAGTAAAACACCAGAGAGTATGGAAAATTCGCACCAAAAATCTTAGAGAAAACAGGCCACAAATGGGGTATTTATAGACCTCAGAAAAATATAGCCGTTGGCAGCAGAAACTGCCAAAAATGCTCTAACGGTCGACCGGCCGGTCGACCGTCCAACGGTCAAATTCTGCCCGTTGCTAGCTACCGGTCGACCGCCCGGTCGACCCAAACAAACAGAGACTACCCTGCATGCAGTCGGTCGACCGTGCGGTAGGCCGGCCCAATAGGCAGCCAGCGTGCACGTATCCGTGCACGTCGGTCGACCCGAACGGTCGACCGGCTACTTGGTGCGGTCGACCGTTCAGGTCGACCGACCTAGCCTGGCAGAGGCTGTTCTGGTCAGAAAAACTAAGGGATTAAATATCCAATAAATTCTTGTAAAGTACTTAAAAATCCGTAAAAATAGTTTTGACAATTTGCATTGATATATAAACATGTGATAAAAGTTTTGACTCAAATATCAAGCAATTAAAACTAATTTTTGTATCTTACAATATTTTCCAAAAACCAAAAATCGTATTTTCTAAAACTTGGATTTTTGAATAGAAAATACATTTTGTCCAAAACTCATCCAAATACAAAACATGATATTTTAATCATTTTGAAGCATGATGCATATGGATAGAAATCCAATATACAAGAAACATATACATATCATAGTTTTTGTCCTTTACTTCCAAAATATGTTTTGTTAGAATTACCAAAACATAAAACACATGAAATAGACTATCAAACTAAGTTTGTTTAAATAGTTAAAGCATGCATGTATATAGAACAAATCTAACATACATTAAACCATGTAAACTTGTTTTGACATAATATCTATTCATGAAAATCAAGATCGGTTAAACCAAAAACCGAAAACCAATATCTAAACATATCTAAACATAAAACGTGTGTGTTGTGAACTTGAGCATATCATACTATTCTAATCTTTACAATTAGGATCTAAACCTCAAACTAAGCTAAGGATACCTAAGTCTTCTTGTAGAGCGCCGTCTCCAAGTCGACTCGATCCAAAACGTGATTTACCAAGCTTGACTCCAATGAGTGCTAGATATCATCTTTGATGCTTGGGCTCTTGAATCACCATGTGAAAGATGTGTGGAAGTTTTCACCAACTAATATCTTGATTAATGATCTGAAACTTAAACATCACAAGATAATTAGTACACTTAACTACATGAGTTAATCATCATCAAAACTAGAGTGGAAGGCCTTTGGGCCAACAATAATGATGTCGGAAGCAATCATAATAAGGAGGACCATAACAATGATAAGCAAATTAAGACTGAGAAGTCGAGGGAAAGCTCTTCATTGATGCTGAAGTTCTTAGAGGCATCCAAGCGCAGATCACATCCCTAACTCAGAGGGATGAATTGAAGAAGGCAGGCATGACTTGTCCTTATCCACTTGAATGGGACTCAGTGCCATATCCTCCAAAGTTTAAACCACCTACGTTACATACGTATAATGGTAAAAGCTTGCACTAGCATATCTATTACTTCCGATCTCAGGCCGGTAACGTTATAGATATTGATGCTATTATGGCTAGACTATTTATTGGTACTCTCAAAGAAGTGGCCTTCGACTTGTTCAGAGGCCTTCAACTGGTTCAGAAGCCTTCCACCAGGCTCTATCAATTCCTGGATCGACTTGGAGACTTGGTTCCTTTCTCATTTTTACGAGGATGACATGAGGTGACCATAGATAAACTCCTCTCCACTGTGCAGAGGAAAGAAGAATCCGTCCGTGATTACATTGAGCGGTTCATAAATTTATCTCTGATGTGTCCAGCAGGGATGCGATTGCCAATGTTGTTGCAGACATGTAGGCATAACTTCCTGGACCAAGGGGAGATCCGTATGGGAGCTGTTAATACTCATACCTGGAAAGAATTAGTTGAACAAGCTGAGATAGCCGAGAAGTCGGCTAAAAAGTTTGAACCATCTACCCCCAAAGGTAAACGGGGTATGAGCAATAAAGGGTGCGGCGAGATGGAACAATCTTCCCAAGCCAAAGGGAAGGAGACTATGTCCGTTGAGTTGTCAGGGTATGCTCCTCCGAAGCCCAAGAAAAGCAGCGTCAATAATCAGGAGTTTAAGTTTCCTCCGATACAGTACTCTTTTAAAGATGAGCAGGTGGTCACAATATTCTATTTACTCTAGAAAGGGAATGAGTTGAGGCTGCCAGAGACTAGACGCCTAATGAAGTGGGACACAGAAATGATCCCAATTATTATCTTTTCCATAGGATGGTTCATTATCCTACTAACAAGTGTTTTGTCCTTAAGGACAAAATTCAGGTTTAGTGGATGCCAGGGTTCTAACTATAAAATTAGAACAGAAGAAAGTCACTGCAAACATGGTGACTTTCAAATTCGGCACTATGCCAAAGATCACAGTCCCTGATGGATCTTTTCCAATTCCTAAGGCACGGAAGGAGATAAATCATCTTTCAGCTGAACAGCAAGAGACTAAGGTCTTTTTCCCTTGACATTGAAAACAGAGAAAATCATGTGGGTGCACCCAGACCTCGCCAAGACGAACAGTGGGATTCAAAGAAATCCAAGTCAAAAGGGAGATTCTACAACGTTGTCTCTGTCTTGCCAGATGATGACAATGTAACAATAGCTTCTCTTAGTGATTCTGAAAATGAGAGACATGCTTTCACAGCACAGGCTGATGAACCCCAGCCAACGGGCACTCGATCGAAAATCTGTACTTGAAACTGTATGACAAAACTACGATGAGACACAACAGCAAACGCCGTCAGTAGAAGTACCCATTCCAGCTTCAGTCCCGACTTCAGGAAAAGAGAAGCAGAAAGAAGTCTGGTTTGACCGTGTTTTGAAGAAACCTTCAGGCCCGGGACTTGACGTTCCTTTCCGCTTTGATATATTGGCCTAGCTAGCTAATATTCTAACTCGTTTCACCATACACGAGATGCTTCGCCTCTCGAAAGAGATGAGAGAAGCACTCAGGGACGCACTGGCTAATTCAGAGTCATTTCTGACACATGTCAGAAACCCTTGGGGATGACACTCAACCCTTGTATTCTGAATGTCATCATATACAGTCGAAGGTACCTGCTATCACTTTCACAGCTGAGGACATGCTCCCCAAGGACAACAAACACGATCGACCTTTATATTATACTGGATACATCGGTTCGATGTGCATTGAAAGGATACAGGTTGATCCAGGGTCTACACTCAGCATATTCCCAAAAGGCTCCTCTACTTCCTTGGGATACTGCTTTATCGACTATCTGCAATGACTACTACGATATACGGCTTTAATGCAGGAAGTAGTCATCCACTCGAAAAGATTCGACTCTGTTGTCGAATCAGAGACCTAAAATCAGAAGTGACGTGTTACGTCATTGACGCTGACACATCATACAACTTGTTACTAGGACGACCTTGGATCAATGATAACTGGATCGTTCCTTCTACTCTGCACCAATGCTTCAAGTACGTAGAAGATGATGCAACAGTACGAACAGTGTTCACTAAAAAATAACCGTTTAAAGGGGTGAAAATTACTTTACTGTTGCTCTCCTATATCAGAAAATTAGTAAAGCATCAAAAGAACTGTTGCCTGATGATGACGACAGTGGCAACGAGGCAGATTCAGAGTCTGACGGAGACACTCAGCTACTTTGGGCTATGAACCAATTGTAGTATATTTCAATGAGCCTCCATGTAATAATCCGTCTGGGGTGATGATGAATGGGTAATTAATGAGAATGTTATCTTTGATTATCCTACGAGTGTCGAATTGCTTGAATCTGTCGACAATAGCTCTCTACACATGCCTTTGCACAAACCAAGCATGACAAGCACATCTGTAGAGTGTGTAGAAGGGTCCGTCTTCATGGTCCCTCCATCCAAAAGGAGTCATCACCGATAGTATTCGGTAGTACCCAACTGTGAAGGTCTGCGGTCATAGATTCGAGTTCAGACTCGGAACCTTCGCAATTTTTCTATTATGCACGATCAGCACAATATATGATGAGAAAAATAGGATTCAACCTACAGCGTGGGAGTGGCCTAAACATTGGAAAAGGATGACGCAGTTTTCTACGTAATTTCGTGCCAAAAGGGAATCGACAAATTACTATGATAAAACACACAGGGGGTTGGGATATGTTACACCTCCACTTCCTACATCGTTTCAATTCGAAGACAATAAACTGATCCCGTCACGTTCTTCCTCTTCATCCGAGTGGGATTCAGATGTTAGTACAAGAATGCTTTCAAGAATCACTCCATTAATATGACTTCGATCAATCAATTGGAGCCTCGGGAGACTATTGAAACATTTGATGCTGAACCATGGGCTCAGCAACTTTATTTCCAGTGGGAAAAGCGATTTGAACAACGTGAACTGCCTACTGAGGATAAAGTGATTCAGGTTAATTTGGGTAGTCAAGATCACCCTAACCCATCTCTATAAGTAAGAGTCTATCACTTATATAGAGAGAAGAATTGATAGCACTCGTACGAGAGTATATCGATGTCTTTGCATGGAATTACGAGGATATGCCTGAACTTGATCCGCAGGTAGCCATGCATCGACTGAACATTAAGCCTGACGTCAAGCCAGTGAAGCAACAACAGCGACGATTTCGCCCGGATATTATGGGAGCCATTGAAGCTGAAATTCATAAACTCATCGCATGTGGTTTCATACGGGAAGAGCAGCACCCGGATTGGGTTGCCAACATTGTCGCCGTTCTTAAAAAGAATGAAAAGATTTGGGTCTGTATTGACTACCCTGATCTCAATGCAGCCTCTCCTAAAGATGAGTTCCCATTTCCCATCATTAACGTCATGATTAACAATACCTGTGGCTTTGAGAGAACGTCTTTCATGGATGGCTTCTCAGGGTACAATCAAAACAAGATATACCCAGAGGATGAGAAGCATACTTCATTCTGGACACCGTTAGGGGTATACTGCTATTCCATGATGCCCTTCGAAATAAAGAACACAGGAGCATGCAATGAGTACAATTTTTCCCGACCACCTCCGAAAGACGGTAGAATGCTATGTCGATGACATTGCTATCAAGAGTCGCGATAAGGATGATCATCTTCGTGACCTAAGAATGATGTTTGATATGATGCGAGCCCATCAGCTGAAAATGAATCCAACAAAATCCTTCTTGGGGGTTTTAAGTGACAAGTTTCTGGGATTTATTGTCACGTCAAAAGGAATTCATCTTGACCCAGATAAGGTCAAAGCTATTCAGAGCATGCATCCACCTAAGAATTCAAAGAGCTTAGGGGTCTACAAGGTAAGTTGGCCTATATCAGAAGATTCATCGCAAATCTCTCGGGCCGTTGTCAACCATTCACCCGCCTTATGAAAAAGGGCGTTTCTTTTGTGTGGGATAAAACCTGTCAAGAAGCTTTCGATGATATCAAAACATACCTCACTAAACCTCCAGTCTTAGTGGCTCCCACATCAGGAAAACTATTCTTTTTTTATGTGAAAGCTATGGACCATTCTCTTAGTGCTCTGCTTGCTCAAAAGAACGATGATGGCAATGAACAGGCCATTTACTATCTGAGCAGGACTTTAATAGGGGCTGACTCTCGCGATAACCCTATTGAGAAGGAATGTTTAGCTCTTGTCTTTGCTATTCAAAAGACGCGGTATTACTTGGTTAACCAAACCATACATGTCATTTTCAGAGTTAATCCTTTGCGTCTCCTCATAACGAAATCAGGATCGTTGAATTCAAGATTAGCTAAGTGGGCCATCCTCTTTTCTCAATTTGACATGCTCTTTGTCCCTCAGAAGGCAGTCAAAGGTCAAGCGCTTGTAGACTTTTTAGCGGCTCATCCAGTTCCGAAAAGCTCAAAGTTTCATGAAGATATTCCAGATGAGATTTCCGAATCTAATATGATTGCAGAGGATGAAGTGTGGAAAATGTTCTTTGATGGAGCATCAAGAACTGGCCCTAAAGGCAAGATCATTGCTGGTATGGGGGTTGTATTTATCTCACCACAAAATCATGTTCTTCCTCGGGCGTTTTCATTGACGGAACATGTTCCAACAATGTTGCAAAATACAATGCTCTACTTATCGGCCTTCAGCTCGCCCATGAAATGGGGTACGCTACCTTGAAGCTTATGACGATTTAAAACTGATTGTCAATCAGGTTAAAGGAGAATACGAGGTTCACCACGAAGATCTAGTACCTTATTACTATGCAGTCATCAAAATGGCTAATTTATTTGATAGTTTCTACATCGGTGTTGTGTCCCGATTCTAAAATACTAGGGATGACGATTTGGCTGCACTAGCGGCTACATTAGCCTTACCGATCGATACAATGTACCATCTTACAGTGGATACTCGACACCTTGTTTGTCCTAAGCATATGTTGGAAACTAAGGAAGTCCATGTAACTTCAATAGACTTCGAACCAAGAGATTGGCGATTTTCTCTCATTGATTATGCTTTGCATGACATATTATCGGATGACCCTAAAGAAACAGCTTCTATGCGACGAAGGTTTCTCCACTTTTACTATGACCCATAGTAAAATACTCTATCGTCGTTCATATGACGGCATCTTGCTCTGTTACCTCTCTAATTCGGAAGCACAAGAAGTACTCAAAGAAGCACACGATGGTATATACGGAGCTCATCAACCAGGTCTGAAACTCAAGGATCGATTGCACAGACTTGGTTACATTGGCCAACCATGATAGTCGATGCCATCAAATATGCACAGAGGTGTAAAGCCTACCAAATCCATGCAGACTTTATACATCAACCTCTGGAGTTACTTCATTTGACTGTTTCTTCGTGGCCATTCGAAGTATGGGGAATCGATGCCGTAGGACCTATTAGTCCCTTGTCAACAAAAGGTCATCGGTTCATCTTAGGGATAACCGATTATTTTTCAAAGTGGCCAGAGGCTATACCACTTATTGAAGTTAAAACTTCCAACGTGGTCATCTTTTAAACACAATATCATCCATCGGTTTGGTGTCCCCAGGCGGATTATTCATATAATGGTCCCCAATTTGCAAGCCAAATATTCTATCGGTTCTGCGATAAGTACTGAATTTCAGAATGTGGCATCGACCGCTTATAACCCTGCTGCTAATGGCTTAGCAGAAGCATTCAACACGATAATTATCAAGCTACTCAAGAAATTCGTTTCATCGAGTAAGCGAGACTGGAATGAGAAGCTCAGTGAATGTCTTTGGGCCTACCGAATCACGGTTCGAACCCCGACAGGCAATACACCTTTTTCTCTGGTATATGGGTGCGAAGCAGTCATACCGTTAGAATTCTAGATGCCGTCATTACATGACTAAGGAAGACAATGATCGGTTACGTCTTCAAGAACTCGAAGCCCTAGATGAGAAACGACTACAATCTCAACAACATATTGAGTTGTACCAAGCTCGAATCTCGAAAGCCTTCAATAAGAAGATTAAACAAAGGGTATTCCAAAAAGGAGATTTGGTTTTAGCCGTCTGACGACACATGATCATGACGCATAAAACCAAAGGCAATTTTTGCCCAAATGGGAAGGACCATTTGTAGTGGAGTCAGTTTACTCAAATGGGGCATACCGCTTTATAACCCCAGATGGCGATACACTCATGATACCGATTAACGACAGATTTTTGAAGAAGTACTATCCTTTATAGGATCCTTCTTATGATCAGGTTAACATTACACCTCTGATCATAAACGTCTAGAAGAGCGCCAAAGAAAAGCTTCTTTCTTTCTTTAACGGATCGTATCGCCGTCAATAAGTGTCGAGCCGATTGAACTCCGGTTACATTGAAGAAAAGATAAGGTTATAAATGTCAGTTTTAGCCTTATCACTCTTCTCTAATTCATTGTCAACCAGTGTCAAGCCGATCGAACACCGGTTGCATTGAAGAAGAAACAGGGCTAAGAACTTCGGTTTTAGCCTTATCACTCTTCTCTAATTCACTGTCGACCAGTGTCGAGCCGATCGAACTCCAGTTACATTGAAGAAGAGACAAGGTTATAAACGTCAGTTTTAGCCTTGTCACTCTTCTCTAGTATATCGACATGTACCTATCTTCAACTTAGAAGAATAGGTCATATTTTGAAGTCAATCATGCCTAAGCAACAATTTCAAGCGTTCTTCTTTATAATCAGAAGGATCTGGCCTGAATTTTCTATATACAGTGGTGGTATACCTCCCTGCTCCTGTTCGATCGATCACAGCTCGACCCAACGACCAAATGGGAGCTCAAAATGAGTTTAAATGATGACTTATCAAGCCAAACTCATTGAAAAAGGTTCGTGACACATCTTTTGCAGAACCTTTCCACTACTTCCACGTTCATATCAAAACGTGATAATCGATCGAATGATGGATCAAATGAGTTTATCAAACCTAACTCATTGAAGAAGGTTCATGACGCATCCTTTTGCAGAACCTTTCCACTATTTCCACGTTCATATCAAAACGTGGTAACCGATCGAATGAAGGATCAAATGAGTCTATCTGATGACTTATCAAGACAAACTTATTGAAGAAGATTCGTGACACATCCTTTTGCAGAATCTTTCCAACATGGAAACAAAATAAGGATTGACAAAGACTCCACAAGGAAGGATAATCTCTGGATTAAATTCTCGCGGAATTCGTGTCCACTCCTTTAATCCCCAGCTCATCTACGGAGTAAAAACCGAAGAGATACATTATGTTACTTAAAGTAACAAACTGATCTGATGCCTCTAACGGATAAGGATAGAGGAAAATGTTGGTTCCTAAGCCCAACATAAGTCGTCGACAACTCATCATGCTGAAGGGAATAGCATGGCTAGCCCAACTCAAACGGTAGTTGGTAAAGACATATCAAACCCCTTGATAGCTGAGGGTTTGCTAAAAATCCTAAGGGACCTAATCCCATTTGATTCCTCTCCAAAATCACTTACCAATTTCCGTCCATGGAATGGTAGAACCACATAAAATGATATTCATTTCCCTTGCAAAATGAATCACGAGTCAAACCTATCATGTTACACTAAACCTCTGATAGTGAGACTCAAACATTTTCCCCGGTAGATAAAATTATATCCCCAACAGATCAAAATTCCACATGTCGTTCTCTAATAGAATGACAGGTGCATTTAAATTGCTGGTTCTAAACACCTCTGAGAGGCTGCTTTACAAATCGCCTCTTAAATCCCCACGGAGTTCATTTTATCACGTTAATGATTACCTCTGACATATAATGGGATTCATATTTCTTAACTCCCCAGCGAGTTTCTGGTTGACTTTCTTTAAAGTCTATTATCTCCCTTCCAAGTCCCCAACAGACTTTCTTGGTTTCACGTTAACAATATACCTCTGACAATTTCTTCCAAATAAAATCCAAATGAGACATTTATCTTCCCACAGAGTTTATGATTAAACCCTATTTCCCCAATGAAATTCTTTATTTTTACCGTCACGTCCAGTTTACCCCCACTGAACGGTAAAAAATCCCAAGCTTGGTGGCTTCTCAATCGGTTATGTCCATGATACCTCTGAACCGACAGATAACCAAGTCTTATTTTTTTAGTCCAGTAGGGACTATACCTTTGCCGTTATGTTCAGTTTGCCACCTTTGAATGACAGGGCTCAGAGACTAGCAACTTTCAATCGGTTATGTCCATATTACCTCTGAACCGACGAATACCTAGATCTCTTTCTTTTATTGTACTCTAACTGTCATGTCCAATTCACCACCTCTGATCAGATGAGTCCATAACTTTATTCTCCTTTCCTCTATCAAGGCCAGGAGTTCTTGCTGTCATGTTAACAGTAAACCTCTGAACAACGGATTGCAAATCTGAGATCCCTTAGTTGGTCATGTCCAGTCAACCACCTCTGAACCAACAGGTGCCCAAATTCAATCTACCTTTGCAGTCTCTTATGGACTAGCTGCCAAGTTAATACGACTACCTCTAACAGGAGATTTGAAGTTTAGTGTGTCTTACTCTATCATGTCCAGTTTACCACCTCTGAATAGAGGGTCCCTAAAGTCGGGTTCACCTCTATTTTGTCATCATGTCCAGATCATCACCTCTTAATGGCAAAATTTTGACCAATCGTACCTAATTTGTCACTATTACCTGACAAATTCTAGACTTCATTTAGTTCAGTAGGAACTATCACATGGTTGTGGTGTCTAATCCATCATAACCTATTCGTAAATTCGATGGTCTTCTTGCCGTCATGCTAACAGTAAACCTCTAAACTGCAAGATCGTCAAATTCACTTTGTCCCATTCTTACCCCAACAAGATTTGAATCGAGTCATTTCTCAAATTTATTGGTGATAATTTATCAAATAGCTAATTCTATCATGTTATCGACCTCTGAATAGATTAGTTAATATTCTTAGGGTATAAGTTGGCAGACTATACCATTATCTTCTTTCATTTGAGGGTTATAATATAACATGAAAGTATTGCAAACTCAGAAGATGAAACAAGCAGGGAATAAAACAGAAGAGTCAAATAAAATTATTTTTTATTGATTCAAAAAGAAGGGGATACATGGATTACAAGTTACAATGATGCTTCGTAGGACTTGATCCGTTCTTCGAGGGTAGCCAGCTTGTTCTTCCTCTCTTCAGCAGCTCTGATAAATGCCTGCGATCTCAACTCAGCTTCATTGAAGTTTGCTGTCTAGGACAAACGAGCCTCAATTTCAGCCAAAGTTGCCCTTTGCGCTATCTCCTACTGCAGGACTTCATCATTTTGGGCTTTGAGCTGGTCCAGCCAAGCAATCTCCTCAAGACGCATCGGTTCAGTCTTGGACAGAAGAAGATTGGCCCTCTTGATCATCTCTTTGGCATTCTAAATTTTATCCTCAGCATTAGAAGAGCGCTATTGGAAGCATCAATGGCATCTCCAATTACTTCTTTCCTTGTTTCTAAGGATTTTAAATCTAAAGATATTGCCTTGGCTGCTTCTTGTGCTACAAGGTGAGCCTCACGCATTTGAGCGACGAGGCATTCAAGCTCTTCGTCAACTGAGGAATTCAAGCCTGAACTGCTGAAATTGAATCTGGATTCCAAAATGACATGATTCATGGGTCCAATCAGTAGAGTTAGGGATATAAGGATCGGTCAAAGGTTGATAAGAAAGATTTTCCTCGCTCTCATTGATCAATTCGCTCATAAGTGAGTCTAACCTACTGATAGGCTGGGTAACAGAATTTGGATTCAGAATCATGTCATCCATACTCTTTGCAATTGGTTCTTCTTGAAAAGGTGAGTATGGAAGTTGATTTTTAAAATTGTGGTGAAATTATTAGTCCATTGATGCTGCTCGGACTCACGCAAGGGTTCCATACTCAAGTCCAGTATTGATGGTTGTTCATTTTGATTGTTCATTTTGAATCGGTGAGACTGAAAAAGATGAGTAGGACTCTTGAAAATTTGGTTGAGATGATGAGTCCAATATGTTTTGCATTCTTTCACAAAAGACTTCCAAACGCTTTTCTAGCTCAGAGTCTTCTTAAATTGGATGATCTAGAAAAGGGGTATGTGGAGTTTGTTGTGAGAAGGATTATGAATTGAGCAAATTTTGAATTTATTGTAAGGACTCTTCCATACTCCTTTCCAAATCAGATTTTTCTTTGGTTGGTGGAACATGAAAAAGAGTATATGAATCAAAATTGGGAAGGAATATTATGGAAATTGTGGACAAGATGGTTGAGAATTTGACTCGGGGTAGGTGAATCCCCACTGACTCTGTGAAGAGTTGAAATTATTTTGAAAATTATAATCATATGATTGAGGATATGGGTCATATTGAGTTGGATAATCCCAACTTGACATATATGGTTAGTTCATGTTGTACATAGCCGGGTTGGAGTTATCCAAGTCAATAAGGTCAGAGTGAAATATGGATTCATATTATGATTGAAAGAATTGTTGTTATTAAAATTCATATCACAATTTACAGAAAAAGAAAAACAAACAAACAAACAAACAAATAAAGAAAAAGAAAAGAAAACAAGCCTATGCTAGGGTTGACTTAGACCTAGATGACTCCTAACTGGTTAGACTGTCCACGGGGGGTATATTGTCAAGCGACCACAAGTTAATCGGTCAGGTTGGGGCAAGATCAGTAGGAGGCATCCGTGCCGGAGCAAAGGGCCTAATTATATCAAACTACTGTTCTTCAAGGTTTCGCCTCTCAATCCCCAACCTTAGACACCGATTTGGCAAGAGTCAACTTCTAACAATGTCCCCCTTAGGTCAATCTCTTAAATAAGTCTGAGATGTCCCTAGGGGCCAACGTCTAGCAAATTTTATTTAGGCTGGGGTGTGTGAGTGAGGAGGTGATTTTTGGCTAAGGGAGGGTAATGACTTCCCCACCTTATGTTGTTTTGGGTTTTGCTCTTAAGTTAAATTTGTGCAAGTGTGCAATATAGATAAGAATGAACAAAAAAAACGAGTAAATCACTGAAGTGTTGTCTTAACTATATGCTATGCAATATGTACACCTCCTGCAAGATCACAACAACACAAGAACCAAATACAGTATATTGGAATAATAAATTGACACGTGCCTAGATGCAAATGTCTAAATCGTTTTAAATCATCCAATTACCATATTTTAATTCTTAATATTATTTACAGTGTACAGGTAATATAAACAAAAATTAGCAGCAGAGTATATGAATGTACAAGAGTTTACCCAACCACACAAGAGAAAGTGTGGACTTCTGAAATGCTAAAAATTTAACCTGCAGACCAAAAACAAAGAAGAAAGGTTAACAAAAACGTGAAATCAAACCGTTCCCATCCCCGGCAATGGCGCCAAAATTTGATCGGGGAAAACCGCGCACAAAAAGTATATGTTTTAAAATTGAATATTTAAAGTGTGTGCTTTGGCTTCCTCGATACTTCCGTTATAGCATAGAGGCTAAAACGAGTCGAATCTGCAAGGACGGGAGGCGATAGAAGCTTACACGGTATGTTTACGTGTAGGTTAACAGTTCTTCAAAGTTTTAAAGAATGAAAAGAACAGAGAATAAAGAATGAAAGAAGAAGTACGGTGAAATACGAAGAAGTGGGAAACATAGTAAAGAATGGTATTTATGATTTTTGTTAGATTTCTAAAATAAGTGAAAAGGAAAGAAAACTCACGGCTACTAACTACTAATGACTCCACCAACATGCTATCCTCTTAGTGATAGTTGCCTCACATGTATCATTGACCATCACTAGTCCTTGGTTCAAGAGCGATTCAAAACATGACCCATATGTAACTCATCACAACCTAACTCAACAAAAAGCAAGCTACACTTAAACCATCAAAACTAAAAGTAAGCATAGAGTAAAGTAATGTTAGCTTGTTAGAGAGTTAGAAAGTTAGAGTGTTAGATCCATCATCATGAGCCATCAATGGCTCTTGCAAGAGTAAGGCCAAGTAGAGGCTATTAGATTCATGTGGATTATCACAAAAGAAGTTAGACTAGTTGGTGGTTAGTAGTTAGTTGCCATGAGAGAAAAGATTAGCTAAACATGTAAAAGAGATTAGAGAGAAGAAAACAAAGATAAGGTAAGAGAGCACCTTTCATAAATTGTCACCTTCTATTACAAGCACTCTTGTTTCCCAACATGTACTACTCTCTCTCCCTATTACAAGATCTAAAAAATGAAAAATACAAGGGAGGAAGAAGAAGAACACTAACCTAAACTACCCTAAACTACAAAATGGAGATGAAAACTACACTAAAACATTGCATATCCTCTGCTCTGGAACCCCAAGGGGTATTTATGGGCACCAGGGGAACGGGGGCCAGGAGGACAACCCCTGGCATGAAGCCAGGCGCGCGCCGCGGCCATACTAGGGCCTCGCGCGTGGCGCTTCGAGTCGCGCGTGGTCCCGTCTGTCCCCTGTCAGCTTCTGCTCCCGGTTTCTGATTTTGGGCCCCTGGTTTTGACGAATCAGCTCTTCTAGGTTAATGGCTATGATATAGGCTTTTAATCACCAATTAAATGGTGATTTAGGGTCTTCTTCTTCATTGCACACCATGGACCTAGAATCAAGCGAGCAAAGCTTTATTAGTAGAATTTTATACCAAATAAATATGCGGATGTGATAAAAATTATGCAAAATTAGAGACTGATCAGCTGTCTAGGCGGAGCTGAGACTTGGCTTCTGCTAGGCCGGTCTAGCGTTACCGTGCAAGCGAGGCTATCCTCTGCTTATCTGAAGTTTATCCTCAGGGCATAACAAGGCTGGATCTTAATTAGCTTCGCTTTTGGAACAAAACTTTGACTTAGCATTTCACCCTTTTTTTATTTAATGCAACTCATTTTCTGTTTGCCTTGCAGTATACTGTGCTCCCAATTCTTTTATCCTGACGAAGGAGAACAAAAGCATGCCCCTTGATTTTCAAGTCGAAGCTAAGCAGGAGGAACATAGTGGAACAGCTAATGCGCATTCCGAGAAGAGGTCGGCAGTCGCTTATCCGAGATGATCTACTTCGGAAAGAGGCTGGTAGTCACTTATCTGAGATGATCCACTTCGAGAAGAGGGTGGTAGTCGCTTATCCGAGATGATCCACTTCGGGGGCGGATGTCACCAGTAAGGTCTTGGATCCTTCCTTTGCCAATTTTGATTAAGGAATATCCAGTTTTCTGGTGCCAATTTTAATTAAGGAAGATCCAGTTTTCTGGTGGCAAAATCTGCCACTAAGTGAAGGATTACGGCCCTGTGAAGGAGGAAAACCTTTCGTGTCCAGTTGGTCTGGTGGTCTTGGGATGACTTATCATCCTGAAAGTAGATAGACAACTTGTATGCCTTTGGAGCAAAGACTCTATTATATGAAAGACAATCTTGATGTATTATCAATGTATCTTTCCTTTTCAATCAATAAAATTTTTACTTTTTGCTCATTTACTTCACTCCATGTCTTTCTTCTTGAACTCTGGAAGAATCCGGAATGGACTGGCTTAGGTTGGGAGAAATCCATTTGGTGCAGCCGTACACTAAGTGATCCCACTCGATTTTCTCCATAGGCCTTTCCCAAAGAAGAAAAGAAAAGCTCTTAGTGGAACTAAGCTTCCAGTGAAGCTAAAGATAAGCTAGAAACGAGCTCTCAGCAGAGCTAGTGTAAAATTTTCCGCGAAGCTAAAGATGACCTCTCAGCGGAGTTAACCAAGCGTTGCGCGAAGTAAATACTAAACTCACAGCGGACCTAACCCTCGGCAGAGCTAAAATAAGGCTTCTCGGAGAAGGCGCTTGGGCTTCATTTCAAATTAATTTGAAACGATAGTGTGCGCTCCTTTTGAGGAGACGAAGCTAGCCAATTTCATGTCTATAAAAGCCCGGTGGGCTGAAGAGGGAATTACCTTCTCTTAAAAATGCTTCGAATTATCAGAGAGCGAAACTCTTTCTCCTTTTTCTACCTCATTCAGACTTTTAGAACTTCTCAGTTCTGCATGGCCCCCAAATGACGCGCAGGCAAAGAGGCAGCGACCTCTGCTACGGTGGCGCCGTCTCCTCCTCCGATCATCGAACGCCCCATAGCGGGTAGGGAATTTTCCCTTTTCAGAGAGTTTTTCTCTCTTTTTCAAAGTCGATTCCTGGCTATTTCATGGTGAATTCGGAGTGATTCATTATGATCCAGTGATCTTAGGGAGTCACTCCTTAATTTAATCCCACCGAATTTTTAGGGGATTTAATTCCCTTTAATTTCGTGATTTGGAATTTAGAAACCGAATGGTTTTTTTCAAAGCTTCTATGCGAAGCTAGCCCTTAGGGTTGTTCACGTTCTGTCAAATGACAGAATGTGAAGCTAGCTCTGGACGCATAGCCGGAAAGAGGAGTTTAAAGTCCTTTGAATAAATTTGGGCACAAGTGCCTTTCTAGTGAAGTTAGCCCTTGGGGCTTTTTGCATTCTGCTCAGCGACAGAATGCGAAGCTAAACTTCTGGAGCGAAGCTAATCACTTAGTAATTTTCTGCACTCTGCCTTTATGCAGAGTACGAAGCTGAGCTTCGGGGCAAAGCTAATGCTAGGCTAGCTTCGCTCGGAGAGCGAAGCTATGCCTTAGCAATTTTCTTTTGCTTTAGCTTCTCTTTTCTTTGGCTAATAGACTTCTTCTTGCTTTACAATACACTATACCCCTGGGCCTCTAAACAGCCTTTTGGGTTGGCAAGGGGTTTGGATGGTAATATCAACTTACAATTCTAGGGGCAAGTTTCGTTGTTCAGTGAGCAGAGCACTCCTGGCCGCGATGCCCTGATCCACACCGGAGATCAACGTACAATGAGGAGTATTTTGACTACTGCTCCTCTAGAAGACTGCGACCGGAAGATTTACCAGAAGCCCAGCTTCATGTTTGGGAACACAGCGGTTGACACCGATCATCAGCTGCTGGCTGGAGAAGGGCAGTGGATCTTTAATCTGAATAGTGAGAAGTATTACCTCCCGTCCAGCAAGCGCCATTTCCTACTATCCTTCTTCCAATATGTGACGAGGTCTCGGAAGATGAAATGGCAGGTGACTTGGACCACAGACTCAGTCTATGTGAGTATTTTGATAGCTACGTCTCCTGGCTATACAAGGGCAGGTCCCCTTGCTTCATATTGGGTCTTCACCCTGGAAATGTTCTCCAAGACAACCCGGTGGGGAAAAATCCAGCTATGGCTCAGACCTTTGGAAATCAATTCTTCAGAGTCTACGGCAACTACCCGGTAACTGATTTCAGGACCCCAGGTTGGATTCATCTCTCAAGGCCTAGTGGAGAGACTTGACTTTGTATGTCATGGCCCATTTTGAGGAGGATTTAGAGAGGGTGGGACTCCGTGAGGCTATCAGAGCAACCTGCTATGGCATTCAGATGAGCGTAGTAAACTTCTACACCATCTTTACTGCCCAGCTACAGGGACTTTCTTTACCCCTGTGGGCGAATTGGGTATGGCTTTGTATGAGATGTGGGAGGTCACTTCTTTGCCAATGGGATATCTCCCTTATGAAGAATACTTTCCCTGTGAAGCAAAATTGGCGCTTTTGAAAAAGTAGGAGCCCGCTTTGTTTGAGACTTATCGAGAGTTGATGTGCCACTTCTACATCTGTTCGAGCATGCATGGCAATCCTAAAGGAGCTTCGAGTTGTTCAAAGAGTTGGGGAAATATCTATTCCCCAACCTGGAGAATGCTCCTGAAGCAGCTCACTGCAGGGTTGCAGACATGGATATCTTCTGGAGGATGAAAGAGTATGCTCAGGAAGACATTGTTCTGGAGGAAGACGACGGCGACTATGAGAAGGGCGACATTCTCAGGAGCTTCCATCATCAAGCCCGCCAACCAATATTGCGGAAAGCACTTTTGGCTGGGTTTTTATCAATTTGGCTGAAGAGATGTGTGGTGCCATCTCCTTCCAGCGATGTCGTCCTCCCCACTGTCTTACTGCCGGCCATTCGTTTGGTATATAGTCGCTCTTTTGGACTTCTTCTAGTGATGGTGTGCTGCATTCAGCGAGGTCTTCGTGCATTGATGGAGGCTTTCTGCAGACCGCTGTCAACGAAGAGGGGAAAAGGGATGATCCTACCCCGCGATGGACCGAATCCTAGGATTAGATTGCCATATACTTCCTTGATGGCATGGTTCGATCTTCACTATCCAGCTATTATTCAGGCTGGTGAAGAGCCTCCTAAGGGTGTTCGGGTAGCGCACCTTCGCCGATTTGAGGGTTCCTCATGGTCACGGACCTACGTGGTTGTAGTCCGTAAGCTGTTATACCGGTACAACATGTATAGTCTCTTTTGGTACTTCCCCTATATCCGCGATGTGGGATATGGCGAGAAATTCAAGGATGTCGAAGATGGAAAGACATCACTGAGCAGGTAAACCTTCGAATGGTTGGTCAGCATTCGGCCTTCTCATTTGGTGTACAGGAGCGGAGATACCTACTACCTAGAGCGTACGTCCCCAGCCGGTTTGCTCATCAGTTAGGGTATGACCAACTCTATGTTGGCAATCTGAACACTAACCTGGCCTTCATGGGGAGCCTGATTGATGGTGCTCGCGCCTGGCGGTACTTCATTGCTGGCTGTACCGAGGCACGGCTATGCATGCCGTTGAGGACCCCAAACCTACTGATGACTTTGGGGTTCTGTCAATGGTACAGAATTTCAAGCTCCGCGCCAACTGGATTTTCTATTAACTCGTTTGGCTTGAAGTGGATCTCCCAGCGACTGAAGCAGAAAGTCACCGAGCAGGGTGAGGGCAAAAGAGTCCGAATGCCAGGCATTCCAGAGTTTATTGCCACTGCCGACAGTGAGGCTTCGGATGCCGAAAGCCCTCGCTTTGAAGATTTTGCAGGTGCTGAGGCTCCAGCAGATGCTCCTGACAGGGAAGGCACGGCCCCTATGGAAGACATGGAAGTGGAAGAGGTGGAAGAAAAGGATCATAATGTCCACTTTAAGCGAAAGCGGTAAGGTGGATCTCGCAGGAATAGGGTGGTGAAGAAGCCTCGTCGCTATACTCCCACTGTTATCGTAGAGGGTGAATCAGCTGTGGTCCTTCCTCCTCCTGTCCTGTTAGTTATCAAACTATCAGCGGCACAAAAACAGACGACTGAGAGGGCTATTCCTGGCTTGGGTAAGACCACTTTCACATCATATATATATATATATATATATATATATATATATATATATATATATATATATATATATATATATATATATATATATATATATATATATATATATATATATATATATATATATGTCTCTTCTTTTTTTTATTTCCTCCTCTCATGCAGCTAACTTGTTCAATTTGTGATTCAGAAACCAAAGCCGCAGGAGAATAGGGGTTATTACGATCCCTTGTTTACCTATAAGGAGGGCGAAAAGGCCAACTACTTCATCATTTCTGAGGATTCCGAGGGTGAAGCAGCTGGTGTTGGTCTTTCGGGTGTTGGTGCCTCGAAAGAGAGCCCAACGGTCTTAAGCTCCAGGGGATGGTTTACAGAGCCCTCGACGAGCGAAGGCAAGCCGGAAATCCCGGTTAGGGGAGCCGTCGGGACGGGTGAAGTTCTTCCTGAGGTTGCTTCTGGGGCTTCTCCCATTACTGCCAAGGTTGCTTCCATGGAGCCCGCCAGAATTAGCGTTGCCATTGAGGGAATCTAGGGGGACACTGAAAAACACCTAGAGGGGGGTGAATAGGTGTAAATGCTAATCTAGAACTAAATGCAAGACTAAGTGCGCTAAATGCGGAAGCTAATGCAAATCTTGCAACACACTTAGTACAATCAACAAGTGTAGCCGAATTCCCCGTGAAGGGCTCTGGACTAACTCCTCTTGATTCCCCTTGAATGGGTTGAGGTGCTATGTGAAGCTCTTGTTGATTAGGTACAAGTGAGGCACACACAAACAACCAAGCATATACAAGGTATAGCAATATGAAATATGCAAGGTACAACACAAGCAAATAGATATGGCAATATGAATGATGCTCAACACAAGCAAATATGATATGATGTTATGAATGATGCTTTGCACAATATAAATGAGAGAGAGTTAGAGAGACAATGGATCAAAACGCAAACACCAAGATATGTTTCGAGGTTCGAGCACCTTGCTCTACATCCCCGCCTACACCACCGTGTAGGATTTCCAATCCACTATCTCCCACCGAGGGAACCTCTACCGAAGAGGATTTGTTACAACACTAGGAGTACCAAACTCCTCTCTCAAACAACCACCTCACAACCGAGGGGTAGGCCCGTAGCCAATACAACAACCAACACCTCTACCGAAGAGGGTTTACAACCAAACTCCACCTCTCACTAGAGGGAGCAAACCAATCACCCGATCACCTCTACCTAAGAGGGATACACAAAGAATAAGGGTGTTTACAACTTAGAGGCTTAACCTCAAACACTTCTCTTTTCTTTTCTCTTTTCTTTTCCACAAAAACAAGATCCTAAATAGATTAGGATAGGTGATAGCTCAAGTGTGGAAACAAGATGTTTTGGAAACAAGCAACAAAGAAAACTAATTGGGAAGTCTCTTGTAAAAGATAGAAAATGCAAGATCAAATCAAAATCCCAAACCTAGTTTTCTTTGATTTTCCAAAAACCCAAAAAACAATAAAGATGAGAAGTTTAAAGCCCAAAAACTCTTTTTAAAACTCTTTTAAACACTTCAGAAAACTGGAATTTTTTCTCCTAAAAAACTTGGCAAAATCCCCAAAGAGATGGGGTTTTTATAGCCCCAACAGAAAACTAGCCGTTAGAGCTGAGCTGGCAGCTCTGACAGGCAACGGTCAGAAATATGACCGTTGGGCAACAGCGGTCGACCAGCCCGGTCGACCCAAAAAAACAGAGAGCAGAGCTCTCTTCCCGTCGACCCAAACAACCCGAGAGCAGAACTCTCAGACCCGGTCGACCGTCTCGGTCGACCGTCCCAGTGACTCCAAACGTGCACAGATCTGTGCACGTCCGGTCGACCGGCCCGGTCGACCGGACATCAGCCAAGTCGACTAATAACCTGGCTTAGTCGACTGGTTGAGTCTGGAACTGAAAACTGGGTCAGAAAACTTGAGAAAAATATTTTATAAAAATCTTTTAATACTTCTAAAAATTACCAAAAATATTTTTATCATTTTATATCAAAACTCAAACAAGTGATAAAAGTTTCAAGACATGTATCAACATATTCAATTCATTTTGAGTTGCAAATTTTATCAAAAATAAAACTTGTATTTTTCCAAACTTGATTTTTCAACACATGAATAGGGATATCAAAATAAGTTTGTTTAGCAAGTTAAACCATGTATGTATATCTAGAATACATCTAATATACATAGAATTAAAGTAAACTTGTTTTGATCTACTATTCATGAAAACCAAATCCAAAACATAAAAACGTGTGTGTTTGTGCACTTGAGCATATCAACTATACTACGTTTTACAAATGGATCTAAAACACACTATCTAAACTATGGATACCTAAGTCTTCATGTCATCAAGAAGACTTGCTCCAAAACTCCATCCATGGGCTAGGCAAAGTGTGATCTTGAAGCTTTGGCCCTGGAATCATCATGAAAAGCTTCTAAACTCCTTGTTGAAGCTAATCACCAACTAATATCTTGGTTAATGATCTGAAACTTAAACAACACAAGATTATTAGTAAATATAACTACATGAGTTAATCATCATCAAAACTAGGGTGGAAGGCCTTTGGGCCAACAATCTCCCCCTTTTTGATGATGAAAAAACTCATGGAGTTATATATGCTTGGATTAAAGAAAAGCTTCAAAGAAGCTCCCCCTTAACTCATGCATAACAAATGAATAAATAAATATGCAATGAAGGCTCTTAAACATGATTGCATAAATATGCATAAACAATAAAGGTTCTAAATACCAATGAAATATTCAAAGCAAAACATGCTCTAGATACCAATTAACAATTAAACATTTTCTAGATACCAATTAACATACATTAAACTATATTAAACTTAATATATGCAAAAGCATAACTATGCATATATATGAAACTCATAAATAATTCTCCCCCTTTTTGTCAATCATCAACAAAGGGATAAACAATCAAAACAATACAAACAATGGTCTCCCTCTTTTTCTCTAAAACAAAAACAAGGTCAATAAGGGGTGACTACAAATATGATATCAATTAAAAATATGTCAATGAAGCATCTTGATACCAAATGAAAATAAACACAGATTAATAAATGTTATATGCTATATACATTCATGAAGAGGAAGACGCTAAGTTAGCTTCCCTACACATATGCATTACATGAAAGAGGGATGTTAAGCCCTAATTCACATAACACACATTATGTAATGAATAAGAGGAGATGTGAAGCTCCCCCTACACATGTGTACCACATAAAGAAGAGATGTTAAGCTCTTCAATACACAATACACTCAACATGAATCTATATGTGGGAGAGATGTTAAGCTCTCCTTGCATATAAGAAATATAAATCAAAACTTTTGTAATTTCTTTAAACAAAATTAAAGAAAAATTTTTAGATACCAATTGAAAAACAAACAATTTTTAGATACCTATTTAAATTAGACATAATAATTTTGAATGTCTAAACATAAATTTTGATACCAATAGTAAATGTTTTACCAATAGAAAAGATTTTACATAGAAACATTGATACCAATTGTAAGAATTATTCATTTTAAAAACATATAAACAAATTTGATGTTGATATCATATGTTTAAAATAACAACTTTTAATCATAAAGTGTGGGAGTACAAATACCAATTGAAATACAAAATCAAATTTTCTCCCCCTTTATGAATTACAAACTAAAATGATGCATAGTCTTGATATCAATTTAAAAGTGATCAATTTAAACAAAATTGAAACTCAAGCACTAGCATAAACACAAACATATATATGTATGGAAAATAGATACCAATAGAAATTGATATACTTGGAATTTAAAGCATACATACATACAAAACATATATGAGTATACAAGAAGATCAAAATGATACCAATTGAAAGAGTTCAATGATACCAATTGACATAACAATAAGTTCAAGTGTATACATCATATTACCAATCCACCCATCTCATGCATAAGTTTAAAAGGATTTTCAATATAAACATACAAGGCATGGACTCCCATCCAACCTCCCGTGGATGGTAGGGGTTTTCAAAAATAGATTTGAAAATAAGCTTTGTTTGAAATACTCTACCAAAGAGAAGAATACGAACTAGTTAAAATGAAAATATTTGTTAACTAGTACGAAATCCTTCAAGTAAGGAATAAACTAAAAATAATTTTCATAAAGCATGAAATTCACAAGATAATCAACACTCTAATTCAATTAGGCATAAATATGACTCATGAAAACAAAACATGAGCAAGCAATAAATGTGAGTGTACAAATAAGGTGTGAATATCATAATCATGAAAATTTTTCATTAAGCTCAATTATTCCTTAAGCATGAAAACATGAAACATAAAAATCATCAAACTATTTAATCTTCAAGGCATATGTATGTCTTATACAAACTAAGGTATACATACATATCCAAAACTCAACGAGTCCACAAAATATATGCATGAAGGCACGTGGCTCAAAAGGATAAACATGTATATCTAATAGTTTGGACAAGATAGGCATATACATGGAGTTAAATATAAACACAAAACTAAATCTTCATCAAAAACACATTTCATTTCAAGGTATATGTATGAATTGTCAACACAATAAATATACATACATATCCCTAAACACAATTGAGTCCATATATATAGATTTGCATGAAGGGCAAATGACTCAAAGGGTATACATGTATATCTTAAAGTTTGGCAAACAAACATATACATGAGGTGAAACACACAATCATAAAACAAATTCAAAAATGAGAATACAAGTTTAAAATGTATGAATCATCAAAACTAGATTATACTAGCACATCTAATGGGAACAAATAAGCAATCAAGTCCAACATATATAGATTTATTTGTGGCCCACTATATGTACAAGTATAATTCCTAGTCTTAATGAAAACTAACATCTAAACAAGTAATCTTAACATGAAGCATCAAAACACAATATAAAAATCATCATGATAAAACTAAAACATGATTACTATGTAAATTCACATGTATTAGATTCATGATGTACATTATAGCTTAAACAAGGTGAGAACACTAAATATGGATTCATATAAGCATGTGTGTCTCAAATACTATACATGTATGTCAAGGATCTAATAATACGATATTTACACACCAATCCATAGACAATGAAAACATGCTATAAACATCAAAACATGCTATAAACATTAATTATGAAAGCATGTAAATAATAAATGGGAGTAAAGGATTGTTACCAAAACCGAAGAAGCAACTCTCCTTGTCTCCAAAACATGGTGGTTATCTCCACCAAATCTTCCCTTGAAAGTGATGCATCCATATGATTTCCTTTAAGCTTGGAACGCATCCACTCCAAGGTGCTATCACTCTCACGTCATGTGAGAGCCCACACCTACATCAAAAATAATAGGAGGGGTGGTCTTTGGTACCCATACTCTTTTGGGTCCATGGGGGTTAGTCTCATTTCTAACCCAAACAAAGTTCTTTGCTAAATTAGGAGTATGTAATCTATCAAAGCAAAATTTAGTAAGGTGGCCCTTACGTCCACAATGTGTACAAGTGTACACATGAGCATACGTGTGATGGTGTCCGTGAGGAGCATGTGTATGCCGTGGAGGGTGTGCATGCATAAAAGATGGAACTTGTTTCTTTCGAACCAAGGATTCCAAGCGTGTGTGGTTCATGGCACATTGGCTCATAGTGGAGCCCAAACAATCTACTCTCTTCTTTAACATACAAATATCATCATTGATTCTAGAAGAAGAGGTACATGCATTAGGTAGACTAGATGAAGAAGCTACACTAGCATGGCAAACATGTGCATCAATTTTATTTTGCAAAACAATGTTTTTATCTAAACAAACATTCAATTCATTTGAAATAGAAATGATTTTATTTTTCAAAGCAACATTTTCTTTTAAAACAAAATCAACTTTCGAAGACAAATTTTCATTTTTCTTCAAAAGAGTTTCACAATTATTTTTAGATTTTAAAAACTTATTTTCTTTTAATGCAAGTTATAATTGAGATCTCAATGAATCCCTTTCATTATAGACCTCAACCTTCTCTTGCAAAACACAATCAAGTCTAGAATGCAAATTCTTATTTTCTTTTTCAAGACCTAGACCTTTCTTTTGCAAAATCTTATATTTTTCAAGCAATTTTTCACACACAATAGATAGTTCTTCATTTAAGCATGGGGATCAACATAATCATTTGAAGAACTAGCACAATCATCACTATCTAAGTGGGGTTCCGAATGTACCTCAAGGGAGTCATTCCCTTGGACCATTAAGCAATGTGAGTCGGGTTCTCCACTAGACTCCTCCGGTTGATTTGGCAATAGAAGCTCGGAGGTGGTGGTTGTTGTCAACTTGTTCCACACTACAAAAACGGAATCAAGGTTAGAAACACACATAAGATAATCTTTAGGTAATGTGCTTCTAATGGCCTCAAGGGCTTGTGCATTGGCCCCTATATGATTGCTATCACTAAGGAAGGATTTCTTGGTAATGGCAAGGTAAACTTTATGACCTAGGGTTGTAAATAAAAGGTCATTCTAATCTTCAAACATGAATGTTGGAAGGGTCAAACATAGGTGGGGTCATGAAAGCCATGGCAAACTATATGTGTGCAAGCAAGCAAATGCAAACAAAAGATTAGCAAGCAAATGGATCTCACTCCTAGGATGTTAAGCCTAATATCAGGAGCACTAGCTCTGATACCAATTGAAAAACACCTAGAGGGGGTGAATAGGTGTAAATGCTAATCTAGAACTAAATGCAAGACTAAGTGCGCTAAATGCGGAAGCTAATGCAAATCTTGCAACACACTTAGTACAATCAACAAGTGTAGCCGAATTCCCCGTGAAGGGCTCTGGACTAACTCCTCTTGATTCCCCATGAATGGGTTGAGGTGTTATGTGAAGCTCTTGTTGATTAGGTACAAGTGAGGCACACACAAACAACCAAGCATATACAAGGTATAGCAATATGAAATATGCAAGGCACAACACAAGCAAATAGATATGGCAATACGAATGATGCTCAACACAAGAAAATATGATATGATGTTATGAATGATGCTTTGCACATATAAATGAGAGAGAGTTAGAGAGACAATGGATCAAAACGCAAACACCAAGATATGTTTCGAGGTTCGAGCACCTTGCTCTACATCCCCGCCTACACCACCGTGTAGGATTTCCAATCCACTATCTCCCACCGAGGGAACCTCTACCGAAGAGGATTTGTTACAACACTAGGAGTACCAAACTCCTCTCTCAAACAACCACCTCACAACCGAGGGGTAGGCCCGTAGCCAATACAACAACCACACCTCTACCGAAGAGGGTTTACAACCAAACTCCACCTCTCACTAGAGGGAGCAAACCAATCACCCGATCACCTCTACCTAAGAGGGATACACAAAGAATAAGGGTGTTTACAACTTAGAGGCTTAACCTCAAACACTTCTCTTTTCTTTTCTCTTTTCTTTTCCACAAAAACAAGATCCTAAATAGATTAGGATAGGTGATAGCTCAAGTGTGGAAACAAGATGTTTTTGGAAACAAGCAACAAAGAAAAACTAATTGGGAAGTCTCTTGTAAAAGATAGAAAATGCAAGATCAAATCAAAATCCCAAAACCTAGTTTTCTTTGATTTTCCAAAAACCCAAAAAACAATAAAGATGAGAAGTTTAAAGCCCAAAAATTCTTTTTAAAACTCTTTTAAACACTTCAGAAAACTGGAATTTTTTCTCTTAAAAACTTGGCCAAAATCCCCAAAGAGATGGGGTTTTTATAGCCCCAACAGAAAACTAGTCGTTAGAGCTGAGCTGGCAGCTCTGACAGGCAACGGTCGACCGGCCCGGTCGACCGCCAACGGTCAAAAATATGACCGTTGGGCAACTGCGATCGACCGGCCCGGTCGACCCAGAAAAACAGAGAGCAGAGCTCTCTTCCCGGTCGACCGGCACGGTCGACCCAAACAACCCGAGAGCAGAACTCTCAGACCCGGTCGACCGTCTCGGTCGACCGTCCCAGTGACTCCAAACGTGCACAGATCTGTGCACGTCCGGTCGATCGGCCCGGTCGACCGGACATCAGCCAAGTCGACTAATAACCTGGCTTAGTCGACTGGTTGAGTCTGGAACTGAAAACTGGGTCAGAAAACTTGAGAAAAATATTTTATAAAATATTTTAATACTTCTAAAAATCACCAAAAATATTTTTATCATTTTATATCAAAACTCAAACAAGTGATAAAAGTTTCAAGACATGTATCAACATATTCAATTCATTTTTGAGTCTTGCAAATTTTATCAAAAACAAAACTTGTATTTTTCCAAACTTGATTTTTCAACACATGAATAGGGATATCAAAATAAATTTGTTTAGCAAGTTAAACCATGTATGTATATCTAGAATACATCTAATATACATAGAATTAAAGTAAACTTGTTTGATCTACTATTCATGAAAACCAAATCCAAAACATAAAAACGTGTGTGTTTGTGCACTTGAGCATATCAACTATACTACGCTTTACAAATGGATCTAAAACACACTATCTAAACTATGGATACCTAAGTCTTCGTGTCATCAAGAAGACTTGCTCCAAAACTCCATCCATGGGCTAGGCAAAGTGTGATCTTGAAGCTTTGGCCCTGGAATCATCATGAAAAGCTTCTAAACTCCTTGTTGAAGCTAATCACCAGCTAATATCTTGGTTAATGATCTGAAACTTAAACAACACAAGATTATTAGTAAATATAACTACATGAGTTAATCATCATCAAAACTAGGGTGGAAGGCCTTTGGGCCAACAACTGTTGCTAAGGCGGTTGAGGCGGTATCACCAATTGGTAATACTCTGACCATTTGTAAGCAGTCCTTCCCTGATATTATTATATCTTGTTTCAATAAAGTACTTTTGCAGGTGTTTCGCCTTTGGGTTCATTGACTTCAAGGGAACTAGCAAGTCTTCCTGAGGAATTCAGGGAAGAGATAAGCGCTTCAGCTGTTACGGATGCTGCAGAGTTGGATGTCTTTTATCGTAACATGCCCTCTTACTAGCCTGGGCCTACTGGTCAATTTAAAGTGGCCGAGGAGACGATGGCTGCGGAACTAATCGCACTCCCAGCTGAGCCGGTTGGTGAGATGCCAGTGACTTCTTTGACGCCACCAGTCCTGGAAACCACTGGGCTAAGGATAATTACCTGCCCTACATCTCTGACGCTAGTCGTCGAGCCAGTTCTTCCTAAAATAGTTACCAGCCCTACTTCCATCGTGGCTGGTGTACTAGTTTCAATGAAGACTCCTTCACGATCACCGACGATCCCTCGTCTTTCCCAGCTAGTGCTTCTTCTACTTCCTCTACTATTATGATAGTGAAACCGGTGGAAGCTTTGTCTTCAGGGACTACTCGCTCACCGGGAGTAGTTGAAGCTGAGAAAGAATTTATGGCCGAGATTGTTGACAGCTTCTACAAGAGCCTAAGGCGATCTATTACTTTGGTCTTGAAGGGTTCAACCACCTCATTTTCTGCTCTAAAGGTGGTCCTCTCTCGAAATATCAAAAGCATTCGAGACTTCAGAGGGGATGACTAGGCTGCCGCATTAGAGCTTCTGGTGGAGAGGCTTAAGAAGGACGTGGGCTAGTGGCACCACCTTAGAACACACATTTAAACTTGACCAAACTCTAAGTTATAAAAGTCGCCTGGACATTCTGGCAAGTTATCCCTTTCCTGAAATTGAAATCGGACCTAAATGTGATCCTGAACCTCCAGTTGGGAACTCCATTTCACTTTTTGATTCAATAATGACTCCGGTATCTTTACAAGATTTATTCTCTATTCCAGAGTCAATATTGAATCATGTACCAGTACACCATGAAATAGAATCACCAATCTCTTATGATCACACTTCATTGCTGGGGAAAGTGTGTGAACATCAATTCTTTGTTTGGACCCCATTTTTGAACCAATTTCGACTCTCATTGTTGACTCTCGACTTGATCTGAGTCAAATTCTCGAGTCTGTATCGGTTTTTATTCCTGATCCATTTGAGTCCAAATCCATCATCTCCCAAAATCACACTTCATTGTTGGACAAGGATGTTGAAGAAAATGACTCAGTAATTACTTTTGAAAATTAGAAATTAGATGGGGATAATTTTTTAAATAAGATCATTCATTCAATCAACATTTTACTGGGTCGTATTAGAGAGGTCACTGGTGGGTTCCTTCAAGATCCACATTATCCTGATTGGGTAGCAACACTTGGCTCAATTAGACCACCACCGGAGTCACCACCATGAGGTAATTTTCCTTCCCTTCTCATTTATTTCATGTATATACACATTCACGATGCATTGAGGACAATGCATGAGATAAGTGTGGTGGAGGGTTTACTAACATAGGTAGTTTTAAATTTTCTTTCTTTTACACTTCTTTTTAAATAAATTTTTTTCTCTTTACAAAACTTTTTGAATTAAGAGAAATAGTTTTGATCCATTTTTAAGAAAATTAAGATTATCTTAGGAATTAGGAAGACCTAAAATTATGAAATTTAAATCAAGTCAAAATAATAGATCTTGTTTAAATTTTAGGATAAGAAAGTAAGGTTGAAAAAATAATTTGATCTTGAATTTTTTACCATGCACTTCACACTTACATAATTTTTGGAGATTGAAACAAAGACTAAAATGCCATAAAAATATATTTAAAAAAATGATGATAAAATCACTTATTGAAGTTGGGTAATTATGCCTTAGGAAGCATGATTATTCACACCTAAAATAGTGGAAAAAATAAAATAATCCCCTTTAGTTTTGGGGCCTTGTTTACTTGAGTCCTTAAGTCTGAGGGATGTTTTCTCATCTGGTACCCTAAGACCATCTGGTTTGGGAGTCACCGGCTAAAGGCTCACTACCCGGGTAAATAAGAAATCCTAAGAAAACTAAGGGAAGAAAAAAATAAAAAAATAAAAAAATAATATAATAATAATATAAATAAATGGCATGAAAGTTTGAATAAATATCCCAAAAATCTTCACAGTCCCCAAAGTGCATATTTTTCTAAGAGTTTTATGAAAGATCAAAGAATCAATTCAATTTTAAATTCTTACATTTAATTTATAACAAGATTTTTTGCATTTTGACTTAGTTTAAGAAAGAACAATTTCTGGTTAACCTCTGACCTTGGATCACTTATATTTTCGCTAAAATACTTCAAAATTTTTCTCTATTTCAAAAATGCGTTTTCAAAAATACTAACATTTGACTTCTTTCTTTACGGATTTTGTGGGTGTAATCTACTGAAAACTCTCAGGAGACAAAACTCCTCCTCTAGGGGAAACCTAGAGGTTTAATGGCTTGTTGCACATGCTCAGTGCAATCGCATCACCTGTGAAAGTGGTGTAATAATTTTTTTTTTGCTCGGGACGAGCAAAAAGATATGTGTGGGGGTGTGATTAGTCTCTAATTTTGCATAATTTTTATCACATTCCCATATTTATTTGGTATAAAATTATGTTAATAAAGCTTTGCTTGCTTGATTCTAGGTCCATGGTGTGTAATGAAGAAGAAGACCCTAAATCACTATTTAATTGGTGATTAAAAGCCTATATCATAGACATTGACCTAGAAGAGATGATTCGTCAAAACAGGGGCCCAAAATCAGAAACCGGGAGCAGAAGCTGACAGGGGACATACGGGACTGCGCGCGGCTCGAAGCGCCGTGAGCGCGGCCCTAGTATGGCCGCGGCGCGCGGCTGGCTTCGGGTCAGGGTTTGTCCCCCTGGCCCCCGTTCCCCTGGTGCCTATAAATACCCCTTGGGGTTCCAGAGCAGAGGATATGCAATGTTTTAGTGTAGTTTTCATCTCCATTTGTAGTTTAGGGTAGTTTAGGTTAGTGTTCTTCTTCTTCCTCCCTTGTATTTTCCGTTTTGTAGATCTTGTAACAGGGAGAGAGAGTGGTACATGTTGGGAAGCAAGACTGCTTGTAATAGAAGGTGACAATCTATGAAAGGTGCTCTCTTATCTTATCTTTTTTCTTCTCTCTAATCTCTTTTACATGTTTAGCTAATCTTTTCTCTCATGGCAACTAACTACTAACCACCAACTTGTCTAACTTCTTTTGTGATAATCCACATGAATCTAATAGCCTCTACTTGGCCTTGCTCTTGCAAGAGCCATTGATGGCTCATGATGATGGATCTAACACTCTAACTTCCTAACTCTCTAACAGGCTAACATTACTTTACTCCATGCTTACTTTTAGCTTTGATGGTTTAAGTGTAGCTTGCTCTTGTTTTGTATAGTTGGGTTGTGATGAGTTACATATGGGTCATACTTTGAATCGCTCTTAAACCAAGGACTAGTGATGGCCAATGTTACATGTGAGGCAACTATTACAAAGAGGATAACATGTTGGTGGAGTCATTAGTAGTTGTAGCTGTGAGTTTTCTTTCCTTTTCACTTATTTTTGAAATATAATAAAAATCACAAATACCATTCTTTTCTATGTTTCTCACTTCTTCGTATTTCACCGTACTTCTTCTTTCATTCTGTTTCTCTTTCTTTTCATTCTTTAAAACTTTGAAGAACTGTTAACATACACGTGAACGTACCATGTAAGCTTCTATCGCCTCCAGTCCTTGTGGATTCGACTCGTTTTAGCCTCTATGCTATAACGGAAGTATCGAGGAAGCCAAAGCACACACTTTAAATATCAATTTCAAAATATGCACTTTTTGTGCGCGGTTTTCCCCGATCAAATTTTGGCGCCGTTGCCGAGGATGGAAACGGTTTGATTTCACATTTTTGTTAACCTTTCTTCTTTGTTTTTGGTGTGCCGGTTAAATTTTTAGCATTACAGAAGTCCACACTTTCTCTTGTGTGGTTGGGTAAACTCTTGTACATTCATATACTCTGCTGTTAATTTTTGTTTATATTGTTTGTACACTGTAAATAATATTAAGATTTAAAATACAGTAATTGGATGCTTTAAAATGGTTTAGACATTTGCATCTAGGCACGTGTCAATTTTCATTCCAATATACTGTATTTGGTTCTTGTGTTGTTGTGATCTTGCAGGAGGTGTACATATTGAATAGCATATAGTTAAGACAAACACTTCAGTGATTTACTTGCTTTTTTTGTGTTCATTCTTATCTATATTACACACTTGCACAAATTTAACTTAAGGGAAAAACTCAAAACAACATAAAGTGGGAAAGTCATTACCCTCCCTTAGCCAAAAATCACCTCCCCACTCACAGAACCCAAGCCTAAATAAAATTTGCTAAATGTTAGCCCCTAGGGACACCTCAGACTCATTAAGAGATTAATCTATGGGGGACGTTGTTAGAAGTAGACTCTTGCCAAATCGGTGTCTAAGGTTGGGGATTGAGAGGCGAAACCTTGAAGAACAGTGGTTTGGCATAATTAGGCTCATTGCTCCGGCACGGATACCTCCTACTGATCTTGCCCCTACCTAGCCGATTAACTCGTGGTCAGCTTCCGATAATATACCCCCTGGACAGTCTAACCAGTTAGGAGTCGTCTAGGTCTAAGTCAACCCAAAATAGGCTTGTTTTCTTTTCTTTTCCTTATTTGTTTGTTTGTTTGTTTGTTTTTCTTTTTTGTAAATTGTGATATGCATTTTAATAAAAACAATTCTTTCAATCATAATATGAATCCATGTTTCACTCCGACCTCATTTGACTCGATAACTCCAACCCGGCTATGTACAACATGAACCAACCATATATGCTAAGTTGGGATTATCTGACTCAATATGACTCATATCCTCAATCATATGATTATAATTTTCAAAATAATTTCAACTCTTCACAGAGTCAATGGGGATTCACCTATCCCGAGTCAAATTCTCAACCATCTTGTCCACAATTTTCACAATATTCTTCCCAATTTTGATTCATATACTCCTTTTCCTGTTCCACTAACCGAAGAAAAATCGGATTTGAAAAGGAGTATGGAAGAGTCCCTACAACAAATTCAAAATTTACTTAATTCACAATCCTTCCCACATCAAACTCCACATGCCCCTTTCTAGATCATCCAATTGAAGAAGACTCTGAGGTAGAAAAGCGTTTGGAAGTCTTTTGTGAAAGAATGCAAAACATGCTGGACTCATCATCTCAACCAAAATTTCAAGAGTCCTACTCATCTTTTCCAGTCTCACCGATTCAAAATGAACAACCATCAATACTGGACTTGAGTATGGAGCCCTTGCGTGAGTCCGAGCAGCAATCAATGGATTTATAATTTTACCACAATTTTCAAAATCAACTTCCATACTCATATTTTCAAGAAGAACCAATTGCAAAGAGTATGGACGACATGATTCCGAATCCAAATTCTGTTACCCGGCCTATCAGTAGGTTAGACTCACTTATGAGCGAATTGATCAATGAGAGTGAGGAAAATCTTTCTTATCAACCTTTGACCGATCCTTATATCCCTAGCCCTATTGATTGGACCCATTAATCATGTCATTTTGGGAATCCAGATTCAATTTCAGAACACACATTTGAACTTGACCAAACTCCAAGTTATGAAAGTCGCCTAGACATTCTGGCAAGTTATCCCTTTCCTGAATTGAAATCGAACCTGAATGTGATCCTGAACCTCCAGTTGGGAACTCCATTTCACTTTTTGATTCAATAATCACTCCGGTATCTTTACCAGATTTTTTCTCTATTCCAGAGTCAACATTGAATCATGTACCAGTACACCGTGAAATAGAATCACCGATCTCTTATGGTCACCCTTTATTGTTGGGTAAAGTGTGTGAACATCAATTCTTTGAATTGGACCCCATTTTTGAACTAATTTCGACTCTCATTGTTGACTCTCGACTTTATTTGAGTCAAATTTCCGAGTCGGTATCGATTTTTGTTCCTAATCCATTTGAGTCCAAATCCATCATCTCCCAAAATCACACTTCATTGTTGGATAAGGATGTTGAAGAAAATGACTCAGTAATTATTTTTGTAAATTGGAAATTAGAAGGGGATAATTTTTTAAATAAGATCATTCATTCAATCAATATTTTACTGGGTCGTATTAGAGAGGTCACTGGTGGGTTCCTTCAAGATCCACATTATGCTAATTGGGTAGCAACGCTTGGCCCAATTAGACCACCACCGGAGCCACCACCATGAGGTAATTTTCCTTCCCTTCTCATTTGTTTCATATATGTACACATTCACGATGCATTGAGGACAATGCATGAGATAAGTGTGGGGGAGGGTTTACTAGCATAGGTAGTTTTAAATTTTCTCTCTTTTACACTTCTTTTTAAATAAATTTTTTTTCTTTTTACAAAACTTTTTGAATTAAGAGAAATAGTTTTGATCCATTTTTAAGAAAATTAAGATTATCTTAGGAATTAGGAAGACCTAAAATTATGAAATTTTAAACTAAGTCAAAATAATAGATCTTGTTTAAATTTTAGGATAAGAAAGTAAGATTGAAAAGATAATTTAATCTTGAATTTTTGCCTTAGATTTATGCACTTCACACTTACACAATTTTTTGGGATTGAAACAAAGACTGAAAATGTCATAAAAATATATTTTAAAAAATGATGATAAAACCACTTATTGAAGTTGGGTAATTATGCCTCAGGAATCATGATTATTCATATACCTAAAATGGTGAACAAAAATAAAATAATTCCCTTTAGTATTGTGGCCTTGTTTACTCGAGTCCTTAAGTCCGAGGAATATTTTCTCATCTGGTACCCTAAGACCATCTGGTTTGGGAGTCACCGGCTAAAGGCTCACTACCGGGATAAATAAGAAGCCTAAGAAAACTAAGGAAGAAAAAAGAAAAAAAGAAAAAATATTATATATAATAATATAAATAAATGGCATGAAAGTTTGAATCAATATCCCAAAAATCTTCACACTCCACAAAGTGCATATTTTTCTAAGAGTTTTATGAAAGGTTAAAGAAATCAAGTCAATTTTAAATTCTTACATTTAATTTATAACAAGATTTTTTGCATTTTGACTTAGTTTATGAAAGAACAATTTCTGGTTAATCTCTGACCTTGGATCGCTTCTATTTTCGCAAAAATACTTCAAAACTTTTCTCTATTTCAAAAATGCGTTTTCAAAAATACTAACATTTGATTTCTTTCTTTATGGATTTTGTGGGTGTAATCCGCTGAAAACACTCAGGAGACAAAACTCCTCCTCTCGGGGAAACCTAGAGGTTTAACGGCTTGTTGCACATGCTCAGTGCAATCGCGTCACCTGCGAAAGTGGTGTAATAATTTTCTTATTTTTTTTGCTCGGGACGAGCAAAAAGATAATTGTGGGGGTGTGATTAGTCTCTAATTTTGCATAATTTTTATCACATCCGCATATTTATTTGGTATAAAATTCTGCTAATAAAGCTTTACTTGCTTGATTCTCGGTGCATGGTGTGCAATGAAGAAGAAGACCCTAAATCACCATTTAATTGGTGATTAAAAGCCTATATTATAGCCATTGACCTAGAAGAGCTGATTCGTCAAAATCAGGGGCCCAAAACTAGAAACTGGGAGTAGAAGCTGACAAGGGACAGACGGGACCGCGCGCGGCTCGAAGCGCCGCGCAGCGACCCTAGTAAGGCGCGGCGCGCCCTGGCTCCGGCCCGGGTTGTCCCCCTGGCCCCTATTCCCCTGGTGCTATAAATGCCCCTTGGGATTCCAGAGCAAAGGATATGCATTATTTTAGTGTAGTTTTCATCTCTATTTTGTAGTTTAGAGTAGTTTAGGTTAGTGTTCTTCTTCTTCCTCCCTTGTATTTTCTATTTTGTAGATCTTGTAATAGGGAGAGAGAGTGGTACATGTTGGGAAGCAAGAGTGCTTGTAATAGAATGTGACAATTTATGAAAGGTGCTCTCTTACCTTATCTTTATTTTCTTCTCTCTAATCTCTTTTACATGTTTAGCTAATCTTTTCTCTCATGACAACTAACTACTAACCACCAACTAGTCTAACTTCTTTTGTGATAATCCACATGAATCTAATAGCCGCTACTTGGCCTTGCTCTTATAAGAGCCATTGATGGCTCATGATGATGGATCTAACACTCTAACTTCCTAACTCTCTAACAAGCTAACATTACTTTACTCCATGCTTACTTTTAGTTTTGATAGTTTAAGTGTAGCTTGCTCTTGTTTTGTTGAGTTGGGTTGTGATGAGTTACATATGGGTCATGCTTTGAATTGCTCTTGAACCAAGGACTAGTGATGGCCAATGATACATTTGAGGCAACTAACACTAAGAGGATAGCATGTTGGTGGAGTCATTAGTAGTTAGTAGCCGTGAGTTTTCTTTCCTTTTCACTTATTTTAGAAATACAACAAAAACCACAAATACCATTCTTTTCTATGTTTCCCACTTCTTCGTATTTCACCGTACTTCTTCTTTCATTCTTTATTCTCTTTTCTTTTCGTTCTTTAAAACTTTGAAGAACCGTTAACATACACGTGAACATACCGTGTAAGCTTCTATCGCCTCCCGTCCTTGTGGATTCGACTCGTTTTAACTTCTATGCTATAACGGAAGTATCGAGGAAGCCAAAGCACACACTTTAAATATCAATTTCAAACCATACACTTTTTGTGCACGATTTCCCCGATCAACAGCTAGGCCGGACAAGCCTTAAAAAAGGTCAAGTTCTTGCCTCGCCTATATGGGAAAACTAGACTGGCCCAGAAAGGGCAAAGTCTTAGCCCCGCCTATATGGCAAGACTGGCTCAACTTTAAAAAGGCCAAGTCTTATCCCCACCTGTATGGCGAAGCTAGACTATTCTGGAATAGGTAAGGCCTCACCCCCGCCTATCTGAAAGGCCAAGGTGACAGCTTCACCTAGAAAAGTTCTTCGCCTGATTAGGTAGAATATTAGCTTCGCCAGGAAGCTTAAAAAAGGGCTAAAACCCTTCTCCAAAAGATCCGCCAAATGCAGAGACCAAGGGAATTCAATCCCTGAAATAACCGGTAAAGCTAAAGAAATTAAGGGAGATAAACTCCCTAAGGACAATAATTTATTAGTAAAGTCTCTGGATAAGCGAGACTCACCAGCTCTTGGTTGGGTAATGACCAGAATGAGAGTCTCCACTAATTTAGGGACCTCAGTCTCCTTGCTTGAGCAATAGGGAGATATCAAGAGAAAAGTATTCTTTTCTGAGAAGGACTACAAGAGTCCTATTTATAGGCCTCATGGCCTGACCGCTACCCCTTCAAGCCTAGAAGCGCGGGCAAAGTCAAAGCATTTAAATGCTTAGCCTTGAGAAAGGGAATAGTCCCTCTCATGAATGCATACGAAGTTAATTGAACTTCGAAAAAAGGAATAATCTCCCTCGTAAATGTAGGTGAAGTTATTTCAAACCTTGAAAAAGGGAGCTATCCCTCTCGTAACTCACAAAAGCAGTTAGCCTTAGGGAATGGAAAGTCGTTCCATCATGGCGAGCACAAGGCTAGCTCTGGCAAAGCACTGATAATCCAACTCTGAAGCGAAGCTACTTCAGGAACCCCAAAGGCGAAGCTACCTAGAAGTGCGAAGCTAGACGAAAGCGAATTATTACAATTCCTCGGCAAACTTATTCCAGCCTGAAAGCGTAGCTAAAGGCGAAGTTGAACTCAACCCCCACGGTGACGTTCACATCCACATATCATAAATCATATTCCGAAGCAGTTCAAAGTATTTTGAAATCTAAACCAATCTATTGCAGATTTACGAAAACTTTGAAGGTGGTCATGTTGACACTCTAAAAAAGACAAAACTCTCAACTGGTTTGAACAACATCTAACTTATCAATATTTACAAAAGTTAAGTAGAAGAAAGGCTGACGACCAGGGATAAGGCAGCGACTTGTGCTTTACTAATCCAGTAAAGCAGACAGTAAGCTAAAGTTTATCTTGGTAGCTTCGCATTGCATTAGCCCAAGGGGATAGCCTCGCCTGAGAGGCTAAGTTTGTCTGGCTTCGCATAAAGCTCTTCATAGCTCCACAGAGAGGTAACTTATAGCTTCGCTCAAAGCTTTCTTGCTAGCTTCGCTGTGAGGCTAATCATTAGCTTCGCTCAAAGCTCCCCATTTAGCCCCGCCAGAGACTGATCCAGGAGCTTCACACTAGAAGCTTTACCTCTAGCTTCGCTAGAAGAAAAAAGGGTTTAACTCCGCTATAGGCTTAGTCTTAACTTCGCACCAAACTTTGAAGGTAACTTCGCCCGAGGCTATGAGCTAAGTCTACCTTCGCAGGGGACAATGAAGGTAACTTCGCTGAAGCTCTATACTAAAGCTTAACTTCGCATGACTTAGCTCCGCAGCGAATTTTACCAGGTCATCAATTGACCGTTTCATATGGAGATTAATGGGTGAACCCCACTAATTTAGTAGGGATTAATGCCACTTTAAGTGGGCGGTTACACCCGTCCACTTAGTCCCACATTAAGTGGAGACAATTAAGCCACAACGGCAGGAAGGCGTTTGCACGAACTCTCTAGCTTCGCAGAGGCTCGCAAGTAGCTTCGTCGCAAGGTCATTTGTAGCCTCACGCGTGCTAAAAGACTGATTCAGCCTTTCTGAATTCAAAGGGGCAGTTACACCTCAATTTTTGACTATAAATAGTCCCTTGCTGAGCCAAGGAAGAGAGAGACAGACAGAGACGGACAGATAGAGAGGAAAAAGGGGTTAACGGGTTAGAGAGAGAAGATTGTCTAAAGAAAATTTAATCAGAGATTCTTCTAGAGAGTGTTCTCTTATTCTCCTGCTTCTAAATATTCGATTTCCAGAACCAAGTGAGAAGGGAATCCTATTAGGAGGCAGCTTGATTGTTTGATCTATTGCACCGTCAAAGGGATAAAGTGATCGCGCGCTGATCAGATTTCTATCGGCATACTTTCTCAGAAATCTCAGAAGAGATCTACTTGTAATTCTTCTTTTAATTACTTGTAATTTTGCTCCTCCCTTTTTCGTAAGTTTCCCACGAACAGCGATATCTTCAATGGGAAACAGTCATCAATACATCAGTCAAACTCATCAATGGGGGAATTCAGAAATAATGGCTCCAAACAGTCCAAAATTAGTCCATCGCATACATCAATGTTTAGGGTATCATATTCACACATATCCATGTATCGGTAAAACAGTTTGTCGATAAGGCAACGTCAAGTCTAACACATCCTCAATATCCAAAAGAGTTCTAGTTAGAATAGTCACCAAACAATTAGTATGATAAATACTATACATAAATTATGATTCTCTAACCTCAATCATGAATCGATCAGTCTCAAGATCAATATATTTATATTCTAAGATTTATCACAACTAGGTCAGTTACAAGATCAAGTCCTGTCTATGATATATCAATACCAGGTCTAAGGCAACAACGATAATTTACCAATATATGAAACGACGCTGATACAAGCTCATATAACTACGTAAATAAGGTGAACAATCATTGATGTTTCATGAAGTAATACAAGTAATCATACCAGTAAAGTATATCAAGTGGTCAC
>JAVJIF010025755.1:0-116132 GCA_038442645.1 Agave tequilana | reverse complement strand
CCTCCAAACCAAACGGAAGGATAACTTGCGACGGAGACCAAATCTCCCACCAAACCTCAAACAGGCAGGGCAAGTGGCTCTTCAAGCAGCCCACGCGCCAACAAACAGTATTCCTTTAAGGAGGAACACGTCGACTCGCTCTTCAAGTTACTCAACAAGAGCAATCGACTGAAACTCCCTGAAATTAGGCGCCCGGAGGAAGTCGGCAAGACCACAATCCCACCTACTGCTTATACCACAGGATGCTCGGACATCCTACCAAAGCTGCTACGTCTTTAAGGACATCCTTCAAGCTCTGATTGACGCGGAGGTATTAAAACTCCGACCGGAGCAGAAGAAGATGACGGCCAACATGACGTCGATTCTCCAGTTTGGGACACGACCCCCGACACCCGTGGGGTGATCTCTGTCCCGAAAGGAGAACTGAGGGTGGTCAACACAGACCCTCATCAGCAGCGGGAGAAAGGCTTGGTACCCGTCCCTACACCTCGAGGGAAATCATGTGGGTCCACCCTGACCTCGTCGACGAGCAACAATGGACGACTGTGACAAACAGGAAGTCCAAAGGCAAAGGGAAGGCTTCATCTTGCCATGTGATATGCGCTTCCTCCCGAGAAGCGGATACTGATGTTCTCCCTCGCTGACTGACTCAGAAGAGGAGACAATAGTCCTGGCCGCGGAACCCAACCACCAACGGCAGGAACCCGTTCAGGGCAGGCATACCTGAAACAGTATGGCGAGACAGCAGTAGCTCCTCCACAACCAGCTGCAGAGCCAGCAAAGCCCTCCTCTAAACAGCCTGGGGAGAAACAGAAAGAAACTCGGTTCTCGAGTTCTTGCGAAAGGTGTAACGGAAGGATCCTCGACACCTTACAGTTTTGATGTCTTGGCTCAATTAGCCAACATCCCGGCACGCATTACTTGTATGAGCTCCTGAGGCTATCAAAGTCAACCAGAGAGGCTCTACAAGAAGCTTTGGCAAATGCTGAGGTCTTTATGACCCGCGTGCCAAGGGAGGAAGATGTAGAGGATTGCCTCCACACCTCCCCAATGCTCCCTGCATCACCTTACAACAGATGACATGCAGGTTAAAGGGAAGCATGACCGCCCCTATACTTCACAGGGTATATTGGGTCATCCGAGGTGAACCGTATCCAGGTAGACCCAGGGTCTGCGCTAAGCATCATACCTCGCCGGGTTATGCAGTTTCTAGGCATTCCTACCCATCGTCTGAGCCCTACCCAGACGACTATTTACGGGTTCAATGCCAACAGCTCCCGCCCGATGGGGAAGATCAAGCTCAAATGCCAGATCGGGAGCCTCAAGTCGGAAGTGACGTGTTACGTCATTGACGCGGACACTTCCTACAACCTGTTGCTGGGACGACCATGGATTCACCGCAATTCCATCGTTCCCTCTACTCTCCACCAAGTCATGAAATACATTGACGAGAGTGGACAGGTCCGAACGTTGATTGCCGAAAGGCATCCGTTTAAAGGGGTTGAAAATTATTTCACGGACTCCCTCTTATATCAGGATCCGGAGGAGACTAATGAAACCCCACAACCAGAGGAGCCAGACTCTGGTAATGAAGCTGACATTGAGCCGGAGAAAGAAGAGTGCCTGTGGGAGTTGGAACCACTTGTAAAGAGCACTAATAAGCTCGATGTTGATACCACCGACGATGCAGGCGGTTGGTATATTAATGAAGACTTAGATTTCGCGTATTTCCCTGCGTGTGAGTTGTCAATATTCACTAGTACCGTCGGATACTAGTACCGACGTAGATGAGGATGTCTGGGCGGCAATGGATGCTTTGACATCATTGCATGTACCAATAAAATCATCCTTCGGGACGTACCAGGATAATGGAGACGCGCAAGAGTCTGTATTCATGGTTCCAGCCAGACAAAAAGGCCAAAGACCAATACTTTTTGGGCGAATCGCGTCTGAACCAATGCCCCACGAAGAATCGGAAGGTGGGGATGAATCCCCTCAGTTCGATCATTATGAACCGAAAACGCTCAAGATGATGAAGCGCATGGGGTATGATCTAACCAACAGGCCTGGGTTGAACTTCGGAAAAGAAGAAGAAACACTGCTTCGATCCTTTGTACCGAAAGGGAAAACCCCTGATTACTATCATCAGACGCGCCGGGGGTTGGGCTTATATCAACTCCAGTGCCATCAGCCTCTGATTCGGAGAGACTGTCAAGTCATGACTGCTCATCAGACACGTCGTCGTGGGAATCAGATGTCAGTGTCGGCAACATCTTCAAAGGGCTTTCAGTAAACATGGTTTCGACAAGCCATCTGGAGGATGAAGATGAAGAAATGATCCAATCTGATACAGATCCTTGGATCAAAACATTTGAATGCTCTTTGGGATATCCGCTTTGAACAGCGTGAACCACCCACAGAAGACAAGGTTGTTCAAGTCAACCTAGGAGATGAAGCCAATCCTAAACCCATCTTCATAAGTGACGGCCTGTCACCTTCGGAGAAGAAGGATCTTATATCTCTTGTACAAGAGTATATAGACGTCTTCGCCTGGAATTACGAGGACATGCCTGGACTTGATCCTCAAGTGGCTATGCACCGCCTCAACATCAATCCGGATGTAAAACCTGTCAAACAACAGCAGCGACGGTTCCGTCCGAAATAATGGAGGCAATCCATCAGAAGTCAGGAAGCTTATTGACTCTGGCTTTATCAGGGAGGAACAGCATCCCGATTGGGTAGCCAACATCGTACCCGTTGCCAAGAAGAACGGGAAGATCCGGATCTGCATCGACTTCCGCGATCTAAACGAGGCCTGCCCCAAAGACGAATTCCCATTGCCAATCACGGATGTCATGATTGACAATACTTGTGGATTTGAGCGAATGTCCTTTATGGACGGGTTCTCAGGATACAATCAAATCAAGATGTATCCCGATGACGAAAGCATACCCCTTCAGGACTCCTCTAGGGGTATATTGTTACACCGTCATGCCCTTCGGACTGAAAAATGCAGGGGCAACATACCAAAGGGCCATGAACGCCATTTTCCATCAGCAAATGCGGAAAACGGTGGAATGCTATGTCGACGACATCGCGGTGAAAAGTCGCATTAAAGGAGATCACATAGCTGATCTGAAGGTGGTCTTCGACATCATGCGGGTCATCAATTGAAGATGAACCCCACCAAGTCCTTCCGGGGGTAGCCAGTGGCAAATTCCTAGGGTTTGTTGTGACTTCCACAGGAATCCATTTGGATCCGGAGAAAGTCCGTGCTATCCAAGAGATGCAACCCCCCAGAAGCCTCAAGGAGCTCAGGGGATTACAAGGACGATTGGCGTACATCCGCAGGTTCATATCAAACCTTCCGGGAGATGCCAACCCTTCGCCAAGCTGATGAAAAAGGTGTTTCATTCATTGGGACGACGCTTGTCAAAAAGCGTTTGAGGAGATCAAACACTACCTCACCCAACACCAGTCCTTGCAGCTCCGGTGTCCGGAAAGCCTTTCCTAGTGTACGTCCGAGCAATGGATCATTCTTTGGGAGCTCTACTAGCTCAGAATGATGACCAAGGGCGAGAACAAGCAATCTACTACCTAAGTAGAACGATGATCGGAGCCGAACATCGGTACAACCCGATCGAGAAGGAATGTTTGGCACTGGTGTTCGCTATTCAGAAAATGCGACACTATCTGGTGGGCCAAACCATAAATGTCATATCCAAAGTCAACCCCCTGAGTTACTCATGACAAAGCCTTCATCATTGAACGGCCGACTGGCGAAATGGGCTATATTGCTCTCTCAATATGAGATGCACTTCCTACCCCAAAAAGCCATTAAAGGACAAGCGGTGGCGGACTTCTTAGCCGAACACCCAGATCCGAGGGCAGCTAAACTCTACGAGGATCTCCCAGACGAGGTCGCCGAAGCCTGCCTAACCCAGACATTGTTCGAAGGACAAGTATGGCAACTTTTCTTCGATGGTGCATCAAGAACAAGCCCTAAGGGACACACAGTTGCGGGGGTAGGAGTAGTACTCGTCTCCCCACAAGATTATGTGATTCCCCGAGCTGTCTCGTTAACCGAGCCTTGCTCCAACAATGTGGCGGAATACAACGCTCTTTTGATTGGGATGCAATTCGCCGATGAGATTGGCGTTAAAAATCTCGAGGCGTATGGTGACTCCAAACTCATCGTCAGCCAAGTTCGCGGAGAGTATGAGGTCAGGCATGAAGATCTAGTACCCTACTACAACGCGACAATCCACATGGCGAGAGGTTTTCAAACTTCTACATCGACCATGTACCGCGCAAGCAAAATGCGCATGCAGATGCACTTGCATCCCTTGCTGCCTCCTTAGCTCTTCCAGCTGGAGCAATGGAGAAGGTATTCGTCTATAGCCACGACCTATACTGCCCAAAAAGTCCCCTCGGAGACTACCAGAGGTCAACGGGAGATCGTCGCGGTAAGGAAACACTTGAAGTGTCGACCGATCCAGAGCTTAAAGACTGGCGATTCCCCTACATTGATTTTGTCTTATACGGCATCTTGCCCGAAGACACCAGGGAGGCGGCTGCCATCCGAAGGAAAGCCTCCAAATTCTACTACAATGCGATTTCGCGAACATGTATCGTAGATCGCATGACGGGATCCTGCTCCGGTGCCTCTCATCAAAAGAAGCCCACGAAGTGTTGAAAGAAGCCCACGATGGTACGTTGGAGCTCATCAACCTGGCCCGAAGCTGGCAAACCGACTCCAAAGATTGGGTTACTACTGGCCCAAGATGGTTGCCGATGCTGTTGCCTATGCCAAAAGATGTCACGCCTGTCAAATACATGGCGATTTCATCCATCAAGCACCAGGATACCTCCACTCTACGACCTCTACCTGGCCGTTCGAAATGTGGGGGATGGACGTGGTTGGTCCTATCAGCCCACCATCATCAAAGGGACATCGGTTCATCCTAGCGATAACCGATATTACTTCTCAAAGTGGGCCAAAGCTATCCTTTGAAGGAGGTAAAATCATCTAACGTGATCAAGTTCGTGAAACATCACGTTATTTACCGCTTCGGTGTGCCTCGGCGGATTGTCCATGACAATGGACCCAGTTCATCAGCCAGGCTTTTCAGAGATTCTGCGCCAAGTTCAGAATCCAGAGTGTGTCATCAACGGCATACTATCCGCCCGCTAACGGCCTCGCAGAAGCTTTCAATAAGACTATTGGCAAGCTTCTCAAGAAATTCGTCTCGAAAAGTCAACGAGACTGGGACGATAAGTTGGGCGAATGCTTATGGGCCTACCGCACGACTGTGCGAACCCCAACTAAAGCCACGCCATTTTCCTTGGTGTACGGATGTGAAGCCGTCCTTCCACTGGAAATCCAAATTCCATCTCTTCGCGTCGCCTTGACAGCAGAGATGACAACAGAGGAGAAGCATCGACAGCGACTCCAAGAATTGGAAGCCTTGGACGACAAGCGTCTGCAGGCCCAACAACAAATCGAGCTTTATCAAGCTCGTATCACCAGAGCCTTCAACAAGAAAGTCAAATCGCGAACTTTCAAGAAGGGCGACCTCGTCTTAGCCGTCCGAAGACCCATGGTCATGACGCACAAGACGAAAGGAAAATTCCAACCCAAATGGGAAGGACCGTTTGTAGTAGAGTCAGTCTACTCAAATGGATCGTATCGCCTCATAACCTCAAATGGCGATACACTCATGATGCCAATCAATGGCAAATTCCTGAAGAAATACTATCCCTAGAGGGCATTCTTCCACCGATCAAGTTAAAAATACACCTCTGATCAAAAACATCCAACGCCTCCGACGGCTAAGGATAGAGGAAAATGTTGGCTTTTAAGCCCAACATAAGTCCTCGACAACTTATCATGCTGAGGGGAATAGCATGGCTAGCCCAACTCAAACGGTAGTTGGTAAAGCACCTCAAATCCGTTGATAGCTGAGGGTTTGCTAAAAATCCTGCCGATCAAGTTAAAAAATACACCTCTGATCAAAAACATCCAACGCCTCCAACGGCTAAGGATAGAGGAAAATGTTGGCTTTTAAGCCCAACATAAGTCCTCGACAACTTATCATGCTGAGGGGAATAACATGGCTAGCCCAACTCAAACGGTAGTTGGTAAAGGCACTCAAATCCGTTGATAGCTGAGGGTTTGCTAAAAATCCTAAGTGGACTTGATTCCACTCTTCCCTCCAAAAATCCCTTACCAATTCTCATCCATAGAATGGTAGGACCACAAAATGCAATCATTACTATGTTAACACATACCTCTGGTAATGAATACTCCTCGTCGAGTACAAACCTTGCTTGTTAACTCTGCATAGAGTAACAAACTCTCAAATTCGCCAAGTTAACACTATACCTCTGGCACTTCAAATCTACTTGTCAATTCTCATCAATAGAATGACAGGTCCTCAAATTGCTCCTATTGCAAGCAAATTCTTGTCAAGTTAATATCACACCTCTGACAAACTACTGTTTAAGTTAACATTACACCTCTAAGCGGTACATCGAGTGTCTGTCAAGTTAATATCACACCTCTGACAGTTACCTTTCTTCAGACTTCCATATCGAAGCTGAAATGGACGATGCCAAGTTAACACTACACTTCTAGCATCCGAGTCATTGCTAAGTTCAACAATACACCTATGGCTATGACCTTTCCTCGACTTCCTTGTCCAAGCCGAGACGGACGATGCCAAGTTAACACTACACTTCTAGCATCCGAGTCATTGCTAAGTTCAACAATACCTATGGCTATGACCTTTCCTCGACTTCTTTAAGCCGAGACGACTAATGCCAAGTTCAACATTACACCTCTAGCATTACTATCACTGTTAAGTTAAACATCACACCTATGACAGTGACACCCTCAGTTTTCCCAAATAAAACTGAGATGGCTGGTTAGTTAGGTTAATATCACACCTCTAACTCACGTCCTTGTCAAGTAACATTACACTTCTGACAAGACTACTTCTAAACCGTTAAGTTAATATCACACCTCTAACGGTAAAAATCTTACTAGATTCCCACGAGTCTAGTTTCATTTGATATTCTCCCCAACCGAGTATCAAATTCATTTTGGAGGCATTGTTGGTTAACATTACACCGATAAACAATGCTTCCATCAAAATCCCCAGCTGATTAAATCAAGTTAATCCCAAATCCTTGATAAAAGTTCACCTTCTCTGGGGGTACACACTCCACTTGTCACTTTCTTTTATAAAGTGGCGGGTCCACCAAAATCATTCTTTTGCTTCTAAAACAAAACATTCAAGACAACAGAAAGAGGCAAAAAGAAAAGTGTCACTTTTATTGATATTCAAGCATATGAAAGTGATACAAAACGCTCTCTTATACAATAAGATGAGTGTTACAATTAAGGAGTAAAAAGAAGTCCCTCTCTCTCTCAGAGGCCGTACTCACTCCTTGAAACCGCATCTGATCCCAGGTGTACAATTGGAACCGATTGCGCCATGGCGATGACGCAAAAGTCGAAAGCGCCCTAGCTGATTAAGCTAAGAGCAATGGTGTTCTTGAGGTCCGGTGGCAACAGAAGGTCCTACAACCCTTCGTTCAGGCGCGTCTCTTTCCCTAGCAGACCATCCAACAAACATGGAGTCACTCCGGGGGTGAGAGAGGAAGTTTAGGAGTCATCACAAAGGATGCTACCTTCCACTAGGTCCAGCGGCAGCAGAAAGTCCTGCATTCATCACCATCCCTTTCCCAGCAGGCCATCCAACGGAATGTCCTTGATGTCACTTCTGGAGTAGGGAGAGGAAGAGGATCTTTCCGCCACTGTAACCGCCGGAACCTCCTCGCCATCATACTTGACCTGACCATCTCTTGCCATCAGGCAAGAATGGTGCAGGAGATCTGAAGAGACCTTGGCGAGATGTGGGTCCTCGTCAGAGATATAATTTAATCTCTCACAAACGACGAGGACCATAATTTAATCTCTCACAAACGAACGTGGAGCAAGTTCGCCAGCCGGTATATTCTTTCTGGGCCAGCAAACCTGAAAAAGGACGAGCAAGCCTACCTGCAAAGAATAAGCAAGAGAGTCAGAAAATCTGGAACTCAGTACATTTTTATAAAGGAAACTGAGTAACAGAACGCGGCAGCCATTCAAGACTTCAGACGCGAGAATGACCCGCATAGTCAAACAGACGCGAGTCAAACTGCGCCACGCATAGGATTCAAACGCGGCCTCAGTTTGTACCCGCGCCTAATGCCCCAGACGCAAAGAATTTCAGAACGCCGAAAATTGCCATCTCTCTGTTGAGTGAACAAGAGTTGCAAGATTCAGGTCTGAAACACGCCAAGGCAATGAAACGCGATGGGCAAAGCCAGCGTCAAGCGCCCGCGTTCAGAGAAGTCAAGTCACTGGCACAAATTCCAGAGAAGGAATGCACCGGGACTTCATTCAGATGGTTAGGCCAAAGTTCAGGCTATACACATCATCGGGGGACATACCAGCAGAGACCTCTGGCCAGAGTTGGCCTCTCTGCACCCAAACGCAAGCGTCCAAGATGATCCGAGAGGGGGTTCTTCTTGAAGAGACCAAACCGAAGCGTGAGAACTCTGGGTCATCTTCATCCTTGGAATTACCTTCATCCATGGAGACGGAATCCCTATCAAGAAACTCTTTCTGAAGAAGGTAGGACTTCTCAGAGCAATCCAAAGAGAAATAATCCAAGCTTGGATTATAGAAGGGGAGCGCACCCTATTTATAGGCAGGCCCTAATAACTGCCATTTATGGGGCGTTAATTGGAACCGTCACGCACGATTGTCAAAGCCCAGTGAAGGATTGACGCGTGGAACGCCGCTTTGGAAACCGTCGCAAGCGCCGGTTTTCAACCGCCCGCGTCGGTTTTGCATTTAAGGGCAGTAACTCCTGAGTCCAATGAGGAGTTGACGCGTGGATAACTGCCTTGGGAATCAACGGATGACTCGGAATCCCAATCGACAGTGAAGAGCTGACGAGCAAAGATCTCCTAAAATCTTTTGAGTCAGATCACATTAGACGCAGATGGGAAAGCCGCGTCCCTTCAGCAGACAAGGCTGCATCTCTTGCGTCTGCCCGATCCGCGCAAGACAGATTTGCGTTATTCAGAGCTGCGTCTCACCTTGTGATTGACGCTGCGTCTCACCCCAGGGACTGACAGCCGCGTCTTACTTTACGGATCAATGCCGCGTCTCATCTTTTGATTGACGCCGCATCCCATCAAGAAGACCGCATTCCGATTTGTGATCGACGCTGCGCTCGTCAAAAAGACTTGGTGAAATCTAAGTCCCCATAGATCGATGTCACGTCTCATCCTATGGGATTAATGCCGCGTCTCGCCAAGACCGCGTCTCATTAAAAGAACTTAGTCCTACCTAAGTTCAGTAATCACGACTAGTGATCAAGAGTTGGACTCATCCACAACAGGACAAAGAAATTGGGACAAAAGCTTTAAAGAAAACTTCTATTATATCAAAAAATGATAGAAGTGGATACAAACACTCTTAATAAATAGAGTGTCCCTTTTCTTTACAAAAGAAAAAAGAAAAGAAGGCTAAATGTCCTGGTTCGCCAAGGAACGAATTTGTTCCCTAAGGCGGTGAATCTCATGCTAGCGCGTCCTCTCAGCCTCCATGATAGCCCGGTCTCGCAGTTCCGCCTCAGATAAGAAACTTCTGGCAGCCAGCTGCATCCGCAGAGATTCCACCCTGGAAGATTGTAGAGATAGACTCTCTTCAGCACGCGCCGTAGCAGCCCGTTGCTCCTCAAGCTCCTTTTGAGGGAAACAAGTTTCTCCTCATTTAGCGCAAGAACAGCTTCCGCCTTGGCGATAATGCCGAGTTCTGAGGATGACTTGCTCCGTGCTCTGCACACTAAGCTCAGATTCCCTCGAATCTCCGGCTAATTTCTAAAATTCAGCCTTGGAATATTCAAGGTCGCGGATCTCGGCAGCGATTTGTGCCTCCGCCTCCTGTCGCTCCCGTTCCTGATCAGCTAGGAGCCTAGTCAAGGTGGCTTGGGCTTCATCAAAAGAGCCAGCATCTTCCAAAGATTCCAGCTCCCGCAGGTTATCTCCAAGTTGCTCTACCACCCGCAGGCATGCCCTGGCAAGTGAAGGGCCTCCCGCCAATTCGACGCTCACGGCCATATTTTCAAGAAGCCTCTGGGCGAACTGGAAGGTGCTGTGTCCACGGAAGATGAGATCAATACATGATCCCATCGAGGTGAAGAATTGTTGCACCATCTGACGTGCCAGCTCCCCCATGTCTTCACCACCTAAGAAGCTTCCCGACCCTTTTTCTGTCACGGGATAAGGGATATAGGGCGGGTCTTCTCGCACAAGAGCCGTGCCGGCCGTCGATGTGGCAAGAGCAAGACTACCCACTGGCGCTTCCTGGAGCGCTGCCTCTGCAGGAGCTTCCACGACCAATGAAGGAGTTGTAAGCACAACCTCTTCAGAAACTTCCACCGAAATTGAGCTGTGTGGCCTTCTGGAAGGTGCCGATCGTCGGACTCCCCACCTGAGCCCCCTCAGTCAGAGCTGCCTTACTAGGTTCGAGGTCCAGAGGCGTCGAGTCCTGTAGGATGGGAGTCTCCCCAGCTTCAGCAGTAGCCTTCTCCACCGGCGGAGTGAGAGCCTCCTCAGCCTCAATGGTTGTTTCCCCTCCTGGCAAAGGGGAAGGCTCCCCAACTTCAACAGCTACCCCCTCCGAGGTTATCTCAGCGGCCGAAGCCTCAATCCCCTTGGGCTGGGTAACTCTGTTTCCATCGCCTCGACATGCGAGGAAGTTGCACCTTCAGCAGGGATTATCGCCAGCGGTAACGCAGTCGATGATTCGCCCCCGTATATTTTCTCCTCCGAGATGTGTGAGAACTTACTTGGGTCAGGAAAAGCGGGTTCATCGCCATAGTCGAATTTATCTTCAAAGTCACTTTCCCCCATGACGAAGAAGACGATAGCGCCACGCGAGGAAGCTCCGCAACAGGAGCCTTACCCCCAATCACCCCTGGTAGGACTAGGGTCGACTGCCCGAGGATTGGAAATAAAGACACTAGGAGACCCCGGCTGCTGTACCTCGTCTCTCCCTTCATGAGCAGAAGGAAACTCGGGCTGAGTTGAGATTCCTGGAATCTCGACATCCTCTTCGCCCATTATGTCAACCTCCGGTGACTCAGCATCACCAGCAACAAGGGGTCTCTCAACGAGCTCCCCTTCCTCCACGGTCTTGCTGCGCGACCTAGGAGCACGGACCAAGCTTGGAAAATCTTCATCTTCCAGCGGTTCCTCAACTCTAACAGGGACACCTTCAGGAGGAGCCTCAACTCCAGCAGAGATAGCTCTGGATTGAGAGACTTCAGCCGTTAAGTCCCTCCGAGCCTTCTTTGGGGCAGGCTCAACTACAGAAGCAGAGCGTCGACGACGCTTCCTCGCCAATTGCTTCGACCTCCTTGCCGGTCGCGGCTCCACTCTCATTGCTGGTGGCTCCGCCCTCGTCGCTTGCGGCTTTGCCCTTGCCGGTCGCGGTTCCGCCCTCACTACTGGGGGCTCCCTCCTCGATCGTTTCTCGACCTCCCTCTGAGCTTTCAGGTACTGGTCGAGGAGTTTAGAACGTTTACCGGATTCGGACCTTTCCTCGAGACTGGCATTGATACTCTCAAGACATGAAGACTCCGGAATAAGATCTGGCTTCTGGCCAGCTTGGGAGTACCAAGTACAGAAGCTGAAGCTCATACGGCACTTAGGCGCCTCGTCAGGTAGATGGAACGTTGCTCCCGTCCCTCCAGCCACACTGTAATACCAAGCCCGAGCGCCTTCGAACAGGTTCCCGTCAAAGGCAAGTTGAGCATTGGGATTCCCGACGTAAAGCTGATCATAGCCAAATTGTCGGGCAAAACGACTTGGCATATACGGTTCGATAGTGCAGGAAGTTCCTTGGCGAAACAGCACATATCCTGGTCGTATATTGATCAACCACCAGAAGGCTCCAGCAGGCAATTGCGAGAAGTCATCCCGCCCAGCGACATCCGTGAACAGCTCCCCGGGGGCTGCACCTTGAACCTCTGGAAAACAACGGTTAAGCTGATAGTTCGTGGCACAGGAAAGACGCTTCCTAATGTAATACAGGTAGGTGTCATGCCACTCCGAACGTTCCAGCCGCTGCACAAATGGGATATGATCCATGCTCCCACGCGCCGCCGTCATTAGAGATGGGCAATGCATCACGTACCAAGCCATGAGGTACGTGTAAGGCAGCTCAATCCGCGGGTTGGGGTGCCTCACCGTCGGGTTCCCCTCTGAGTCGGTATACGGCTCCCCACGGGAATTAGCAGTCTTTGGGGGTTCGCAGAAGCTCTTGGTCAGCACCCGCAGCCCGCTTTGAATACCAGCCACCACGGCTGGAAGAAGGGCTATGGGGTGGCCATGAGCCAAGAGTACCGCCGGGTACACCACATCTGCCACAATAACTTCATGTGGTAGCGTGGGCACCACACACCTCTTCAGCCACAACATCAGGAAGCCCGCCAACAGCGCCTGATCAGAAATAGGGGTCCGGGCTTGATGGTGAAAGCTCTCAAAGACCAGGTCAGGGTCGAAGCCGTCCTCGTTCGACTCCGTGGTGTAGAACTTGTCAGAAGCTGCGTCGATCCTGTCTTCAACTTCCCCACCAGAACTAGGAGCTAGTCGGATTACTGGGAGATCTTTATTGCTGACATTATTAAACAGATAATCAGCCCAGGATAGTTGCTTGACGCCTCCTGACCTCCAGGCAGTTGTCTGGCCGCAGATGTAGAAATGGCACATCACCTCCCAGTAGGTCTCGTACACTTGAGGAGATTCTTTTTCCAAAAGGCGCAGTTCCCTGGTGGTTGGGACAAATTCCTCGTAAGGAATATCCCCTGACGACAACCCGGAGACCTCATAAAACTCGTGCAGGGCAAGGCCCATCTCTCCGACCGGAGTAAAGAATGTCCCCGTCCGAGGATTGTAGCGCTCCAGAATCCCAAAGAAGTTATGAGAACTCATCGGGACGCCCCACTGCACGGCCTTGACTGCTGGGTACAGCCCCACACGCTTCAGCGCCCCTCAAGATTGGTAAGGACAAAACCCACCATCCTGCCCCACAAGTAGTTCCCTGGAGAATGGACCCACCCATACGCACGGAAGTCGACAGGATAGTCACCCCCTGCTTCTATGAAGGAATTGAGGAAGGTGGTAGCAAGCTCCGGGATCTCTCCAATTGGGATTTCAGGCTTGGACGACGCAGGGAACAGTCCGACAACTGACCCGTCATGACTATCATGGCGGTCACCTTTTGGAGGCCAAAGTCACCAAGGGCGATCTCAGGGATATACTGGGAAATGTCCCATTCCATCTTCGGGGGACAGACATGTGTTGAAAGTAGGACATCGGGAACATCCTCTCCATGTCTGGAAGAAAGAATCTTCCGCCCTTTATCTCACGGAGCCATTTATAGGTCCCCTCAGACACACGACGGCCATCATCATAGATATGATCCCCAAAGAAGAAGGCAGGCTTCTCCAACCTGACGCCGTCATCCGTTTTGAGTGCGGCATCGGTCATAAGTGCCCGAAAGGTTCTCCTGTTAACATTAGAGAGCCTGCGATCCAGTAACTGGTCAGCAGTCACGGGGACACTCATTCTTTGCACAAAGGTCAAGCCCCGGTCGGCACCACCCACGCGTCCAAAGTGGTGCATCTTGGCAAGTGAACCTGAAACATGCGGCAATGCAAAAGAAAAAGACACTTGGTCAGATACTTTGCCAAAAATAAGGGAAGACGCTAAGTGTTCATAATTCAAAACGCAGCCGAGACACTGGACGCAGGAGTTATCATCCGCGTCCAGACCTGCGAACTTGCACCAAAACGCAGAAGAGATACTGGACGCAGGAATTTTTCGAATCCGCGTCCAGACCTGCAAAGCCGCGTTCTGCAAACCAAGACTTATGAAAATTCAAAGTACTTGGACTCAAACGCCAGATTCTACAAAATCGGCGGTTGAAGACACAGAACGCAAGGATCAAATCCGCGTTCTGCAAACCAAAACTTGTGAAATTTCAAAGTGCTTGGACTCAGACGCCAGATTCATCAAATCGGCGCCTGATGGCACAAAACGCGGCACAGAACGCATGGATCAAATCCGCGTTCTGCAAATCGCGTCCAGAGACCTTCACAATTAGAAATATTCTAAGTGAAGGATCCAGAATGCAGAGTTCACCAGCGTCGGATCATCAGGCCCGCGCCCCGGTTATCATCTCAAGGACAGCGTCCGAGAATCAAACACGATCTTGTGTTAAAGGTTCTTAGGGTTCTATGAACATGTTTAATGGCGGAACCCACGCCGAAGGTACATTTTTACCTCGGAAAACGCCCTCCTACGCAGAGGAAGCATCTCTCTCAGCCTCGGCGACGGTCGCCCTTGAGGATGATGCAGTCGGTTTCGTCTTGGGAGCCATCGATGTTCAGAAATCCGAGTTCGAAGATGGACAGATGAACAAATAAGAGGAGGAAGCTCTCTTTTCTCAGCAAATGCGTTCGGAGAAGAAGATGTGTCTCTCTCTAACTGTTGCCTTTTATAGGCACAGAGATTCGCGAAGATACGCAGCGTTTGGCCCAATAAACGCTGCAGCGAATCGCTGCCTGACGCGTGGAGCCAAATCATTGTTTGAACAGGGAAGATCATGCGTCGCGACCCCGCCACAAGTCAGAAGTTGACACGTGGAGCAGTTCATTTAATGAACCGGGAGATCCGCGCGCCAAAAGGCGAAATCTCGCCGTTTCCCCAGGCCAGCTGGCGGCGTAATCATGACATGGCACAGGTGCGCGCCCCAAAGTACGCGGCTCTTCGGTGGACATGCCCCGTCAGCATCATCATAAATGCACCCAGAAAATCGCGTCTGCATTTCAAGAGATGCGTCTCTCCAAAGTCCGCGTCCCCTCAAACGGGCCAAACATCGCGTCTACCCCATGGAAGTCGCGTCTTAAAGCAGTCTCTGCTTTTCAAAAAGGAACCTGCGTCTAGTCTCCTGCTTCTGCAAGTCAGTTCAACAGTACACTGACGCAAACAGACAACCAACCACTCCCGGCCAAAAGCGCACCCGTGACAGACTAAAAGCAATCGGGGAGGTCTAGACTGTGTATCTAGACACTCAACACGATCGACTCTGACGGCTTCAAAGAGTTCAACAGTACACTCACGAAGACCAATTCCAGATAAGATCAAGCCCGAAGCATCAACAGTCCAGTCATAAAGGCGAACACGGCTAAGATCCAAAGTATTCCGAAATCCGTCCCATTCAACTGCAGAATATCAGAAACTTTGGAGGGGGTTCTGTAGGCTGTCTAAAAATGACTAACAAACAAGCCATTAAGGAAGCAGAGTCTCAAGCTCTAGACGCGAGGAATCGATGCCCGCGTCTCAGCATTAAGACGCGTTGGCTCTACACCCGCGTCTCAACGTCCAGACGCGACGGCCCGAAGCCCGCGTCTCAGCATCAAGGCGCGTCGGCCCGACGCCCGCGTCTCAACTTCAGGGCGCGTTTGGCTCGACGCCCGCGTCTCAAGCTTCAAGGCGCGTTTGGCTCAACGCCCGCGTCTCAGTTGCAACTGCCCTGATTGCGGGCCAGTCACCGCGCATGTAGCGGGTAGTGGCCCCTCATTCGGGAGCGTTTTCAGGAGGCACCTTCACCCCCTGAAACCCCTATAAATAGCCTTGTTTGCTATGAAGAGGGGATCGAAGCTTTGGAGAGGTCGAGAATTAAGAAGGTCAAGGCATCATCAAGATCGATCGAATCCAGGCAAGAGGATCATCAAGAGGGAAGCACAACTTCAACAACAGAGAGAGGGAGGAGACTCTTCAGCGAGCTTACTGAGTACTAGCCGCTCTTCGCCTACCTCCTCTTTGAGAGTTTTGGTAGACGGAGCTGAGTTACTCTTTCTACCGACCGAAGAGGAGACCCCCGACGGTCCAGGACGGTCATCTGGTCAACGGAGAACAAGATTCACTCTCCACCGCCACACGAAGAACCCAGCATTAAACAAAGGGGGGATTCAAGCTTCAAACCTCCCTCCCTTGTAACTGGAAGAAAAGTCTTGTTGTAATCTTTTCATCTGATTCAAAGAAATCTTTACAGCAATTCCCTCTTTCTTTTTCCGGCGCATACACCATGTCATTACTTCAGACTTGTCAGTTACATGCTTCCATTTAACACATGTATATCACTTGATATCTGATGTGTTATCATCTGACCACTTAACATGTTATCAGTTAGTAAGACCCTCTTGTTATGACATGACTGACCCGGACTATTATTAATCTCTTGTTATGTTGGTTGTTTGTTAAATATCATCATCCTGTCATGCTATCACTTTACACCCAGCATGATATACTTGACTTTATGATTATCTTGTTTACGGGAATCCTGTCTTGTTATTCTGAATGGAACTAAGTGCCACACTACACGGTGGGGGCCACCTCTAGAATCCATCCCTCAGAACAAAGTGCCACATGGAACAAAGTGCCACACCACACGGTGGGGGCCACCTCTTGAATCTGTGGGGGCCACCTCTTGAATCTGTTGGGCTAATCTTGTTATGTCCAGTTATTCCCGTAATTTGATAATTATGTAATAAGCTACAACTTGTACGGGGAATGGGAGGAAGTGATGGATGCCGGAATGATACCTTGCTTATAGTAATGGACTAAAAATTGACGACAAGTGTTAGTGGGACTTTGGGCCCACAGAAGACAAGTGTTAGGGGACTTTGGGCCTCCAAACTGGTTCCAGGTGTATGGAAACTACTATAAGAAGTGTTATCAGTTCTCCATCTACTTCCGGTAACGACCCTCGACTTTCTTATATATGGATGTATGTGAGTTGGGATATATACCGAGACACATACCTAGATATATGGGTTAGACGAGTAATAATAATAAGTGATACCCGTTATGGATCTTGTTATGATTCTTGATATTCCGGTTATGATTCATGTTTCTTGTTATGATTCCAATCATGATTCTAGATTATGTTTCCAGTTGTGACACTTATTATGATTTCCGTTATTCCAGTTATATTTCCAGTTATGATTCTTAGTATTCTTGTTATATATTCCTGTTTGACTTTCGTATGATTTGTAACTCTGATTCTATACGCTTGGATTTCTGTGGTATGAGATAAAGGTATCTATATGAGGGTTTCCTTGTTTGAATTATTCCTTCGATGTACTAGTCTCATGGGACCGTGACTTAAGCGTATACAATCACTTTTGCTCGAAATCAACTTTAACTTGTATTTCCTGTTTTTATTATGTTATACCGTCCTTGTGTATTACACTTGTGTTCTAACCCCCTATTCTTATCTCCTTGCCACTTGGCATGTAGCCTGTTCATTGTTGGGAGGTCCTGACTCCCTTGGATTTGTATGTTCAGGTTGAAGCTTGGAATCGAAGTGGAGCTGTCCACAGTAGATCGAGCTTTCCTTAGTGAGCAGGCAGCCTAGCTTCAGCCTTTTGTGCCAGACTCTCCCTTGACTCACGGGATCTTCATCCTACTCGTGAGCATTTTGAGTTATCTTGTATATTTACTTTTGGACTTGTTTATGATAAAAGATACATGTAATGTGTAATATTTTATCATATCCTGGGATAGCTTTGTGTATGTACTTTTGAGTTGGCATATGTATGGATACCACGCTTTGTCGTGTACTCTGATTCTTGTTGTACTTTTATGCTTAGCGTATATATGTGGGGGCACTTTCTGACCTACGTATATACGTTGCAGTGACGTCCCCGTATCCGTGGGATCGGGGCGTTACAGTTATTGTGGTGGAGGGGAAGGAAGATGGTGGTGGAAGCGGTGGAGGAGGGTGATGGGTTTGAAAAAAGAACATGGTGGTGGTGGAGTTGAGTAATTGTTGTTGTTGTTGAAGATGGAGTTGGAAAAGGAGGTGGATGTGGATGGCTTGGTGTTGGCCGGAGGAGATGGCTGGAGGGGGCACCGGCGACGGGTTTGGCCAGCGGCCTGGCCGGCGAGGGGAAGAGTGAGAGGGGGTGAGAGGAGAGATGATGAATGAGAGTGAGCGGTGAGTGTGTGAGAGAGAGAAAGTATGGGGGAGACAGAAAAGAGAGGGAGTTGGTGAGAAAATGAGATGGGGGTAGGGCTGTAGTGATGGGAGAGGTGTAAGGGTGTGGTCGGCTGACATGGAAAAGGAAGAAAAGAAAAGAAAATAAATAAAGGAAAAAGAAAAGGAGAAAGAGAAAAAGAAAAAGAAAAGGAGAGAGAAAAAAAAAGAAAGAGAAGTGATGGGATGGGGATGGTGAGATGAGATAGTGATGGGGAGTGGGGTGCAGGTCGGCAGCATGGGGAGCTAGGGAAAAGAAGAAAGAAAATAAAATAAAGAAAGAAAAAATAGAAAAATAATAATATAATAATATTATATTCAGTCAAAATTTGACTAATTCATAAAAATTCTCAAAATTTTTCAAAAATAGAAAATATTATGTGAGAAATATTGTGAAATTAGATTCAAGAAATTCAATTTCATTTACAAATTAAAAATCTCAGAATTGATCGGTGATACCGGTTGATACTAATTTTGAAGATTTTACAAAATAATTCAGAAAATTTGTAGAAAATCATGAAAAATCTAAAATATTGAAAAACAGCATTTGAAACTAAAATCGATCAAATTTGACTGTCAGAAAGATCAAATCAAGTAAAATCACTGAATGAAAGAGATCATGTCCCTGGTTCGGACTCAGACTAGCACTGGGTCCACAGAATACGATTCTGATATCAAATAATAAGAATAAAATAATACAAAAGAAAAGTAAATATAATTAGGAAAATATGAACGAAAAATTGGGACAATATCGGGGTACGTATTCTGGAAACAGGGTGTTACATGGGTACACACGAGACTAAGTTCAGGACATGGCTCTGATACCACTTGCAAGGACTTGAGGCACATCCCAAAAGACTAGCCTATATGAGATAATTTGTTCGGGTACATATTCTGGGAACGCCTATATGAGACTACTTGTTCGGGTACGTATTCCGGGAACGGAGTGTTACATGGGGTTGAAAAATTGCTTTACAAGAGCCCACTACTGCTTTTTCTTGCGCCAAATTAGGGGGATCAACAATATCAAACATCACCCGCACACACAACTAAGCTCGGAACATAACTCTGATACTAATGAAGAACTTCTGGCACCATCCCAAAAGGCTTGCCCTTTAGGCAGAGTTGCTCAAATTCTTATATACCTAAGACCATCTCTATGTCTAGCCGATATGAGACTATTTGTTCGCACAATCCCAACAGATATATATAATAAAATTATCTTAACTAATTCATGTTAACAAGACCGGCAGATTAGCCTAGTGGTGACACCCCTCCCTTTCAAAGGGAAGGTCCCAGTTTCAATCTCTGCTGTTATTCGAACGAGGTATTTAACTTGGGTAATTAGTAATGAGTATGTGTGTCGGCTGTAGGCTGGAGGGTGACCTCCATGCTGTTTCTACAGAATAAAAATAAAAATCCATGTTAATATTGCCAATATCAGTGATTACATACTTACATAATTATATATTACTTGGCTGAATCTCATGTAGTTGTATACGAGTTAATAGAGTTTCCTCTAAAGCCTAGATCTTGAGAAGGTATGCTAGCATGCGATGGCATCCATGAACTCCATTAAAATTAAAGCAAAGAAGTCCCTGTTGTGAGATAAGGAAATTTTCTTATACAAAGGGGAGAATTTTTATTATCTCATGCATTTTCATTGGTTCTCCTATTGTGCAAATAAATTATGAGGAATATCTACGAACTGTCAATAGCTTCTATTCGTCTCTTGGTAAACTCTGATTGTTGTATAACAAGTCTCTTATAATATAAATAATTCATTTCTAATTCAAAAAAATATCTTACTCACTTTGGCCGGGGAGATTTAAATTAAGGTAAGAATTTGCAATCAATTAGGTTATTGGTAAATACAGAATGAACGGATACAGCGATTCTGTGGATGAAACAAATGAAGAATCGATTATTAATTGGAAATTGCTCATATTATCCTGCTTTTTAACAAATGCAATTATGTTAAATTGGTGCCTTTATTCTCATAAAATGTGTTTTTTTCCCTTGTTAAATCGGATGTGATAGTTTTTTATAAAAATGATGAAAACTTATGATAGTTTTTGCTTCATTTTAATGCGCCTTAATATATAATTTTTGATGTCGTGTTGTCACCAAAACACGTGTGCATTGATGGTAACTTCTTTCCAGCTCTCTTTCTTTTCTCTAGATAAGTCAGTCGGCATTAGTAGGCATGTTATTGTTGACGCTTGAAAAAGACAGAACTCCCGCATTCATCTTTAGCCGGTCTGAACAACGTCTAACTTATCGACATTTATAAAAGATAAGTCGAAGACAAGCTGATGACCAGAAATAAGGCAGCAACATAAACATTACTAATCCAGTAAAGCAGATAGTAAGCCAAAGTTGTCTTTGAAGAGACCCAAGCAGGCCTAAGACTCTATACTTAGCCTGGTATAATCTCAAATAAGCTGCATACCTCCGCATGGAACTAACAGCCTCACCTGAGTTTGGTTGGTAGCCTCGCTTTGTGGCTAACTATTAGCTTTGCCTGAAACTTCCCATTTAACCCGCCAAGGGCTGATCTAGGAGCTTCGCGCCAGAAGCCTTATACCCTAACTGAGTCATAACTCCGCTATGAGCTGAGTCTCAGCTTCGCACAAGGCTCTAAAGGCAACTTTGCATGAAACTATAAGCTAAGTCTTAGCTTCACATAATCTAGCTTCGCCTAAGCTAGTTCTGCAGGATCCAGCCCTGCATGATCTAGCTTCGCGTGATCCATCTCCTCAGTGAGTTTTGCCAGGTCATCAAATTGACCGTTTCAAAATCCCACGAGGGATTAATAGGTGAACCCCACTAATTTGTGGGATTAACGCCATTTTAAGTGGGCAGTTACACCCGCCCACTTCGTCCCACATTAAGTGGAGACAATTAAATCATAAAGGCATGAGGATGTTTGCACTAACCCTCTAGTTTCGCCAGAAGTTTGCAAAGGGCTTCGCGGCAAGGTCATTGTGAGTCTCGCGTGAAGCTAATAGCTGATTCGACCTTGCTAAATTCAAGGGGCAGTTACACCCCACATTTGGCTATAATAGTCCCTTACGAGACACAGGGATAAGAGGAGAGACGGAGACCGAGACGGAGGACGGACAGAGAGAGGAAAATCGACTCGAAAAGAGTAGAATTCCTAGCAAAAGGGCTCTACTGATCTTCTATTCTCTGATTCCCGAATCAAGTGAGAAGTGAGTCTTATTAGGAGGCAGTCCGATCATCTGACCGGTCGCATCGTCAAAGGGATAAAGTGATCACGCGCTGATCAGATTCCTACTGGCACATTTTCCCAGAATCTCAGAGGAAATCTACTTGTAATTTCAATTTCTATTACTTGTAATTTCTCTCCTCGACCCCTTCTTTTTGTAAGTTTTTCCCTTTCGCAAATCAATGGAAAACAAGATGGCGACTCCGCTGGGGAGTTCAGTCCTTTGGAGTAACAAGGAGACAGTGTTGCAATACGATGGTCAGAATCCTGAGCCCGTTATGTTCAAAAAGTTGGTCATTCATTTCGACCAAGAAAAATTTGAAGAATTACTCTAGGAGAGTAGTCCAGCGCTCCATGCTCGGAAGCACAGTAAGATCTCAGTGGCTAAAGCTTCAGAGCAGAAGCCAATCTTAATCGGGCGAACAGCTGGAAGAGCCTCGTCCCAACTCCTCTCGGCCTCAATTCAAGCTAAAAGTTCCTTGCGCAAGGCTAGCCAGGTTTCCTGCGAACCTAAAACTTCGCTTCCTAAGCATATGTTGAGGTCAAAACAGAAAGCTCCGTGTGAAACTTCAAGCGAAGCTACACCACAACTTCGCCTATCACGCGAAGACAAAGGCAAAATGCCTGTCCGGTCTAGCAGCTTCGCCGAGGCTATTAGCGCGAGGCTAGGGCGACAACTCTGCCTTCGCTTAATCCAGAAGCAGTAACTCCTTGCGCCAACCTCGTTCTCACGAGCAAAGTTACTGATGGCGTGGCGAATACAGCGCCAGTATCTCAGGGTACGCGCGGAATTTCCAGCCACCAGGCTGAAACTGAAGAACCTAGCAGTGCTAACCACCCTCGCAACAAGGTGGCAAACAAAGCGTCAAGGCGTGCTTCACGCCCTGACTCCTCAAGCGTTAAGTTCGCTCTTCGTAGCGGGCTAAGGGAGCATCCCTGGATGCTGATAACGGTGCTTATGCAGCTTCAGCGCCTAAGGGTACTACCATAGCTCTCAGCCGCGACGCTAGAACTAAAGCGCTATCCAGTGCCAATCACCTCTGCGGTGATGAAAAGAACGAGGCATCGTCCCGTGCTTCGCTTCTAAAACCTGCGGTTGCCAAGTCTGAAATACACCTAGAGGGGGGGGTGAATAGGTGTAATTGCTAATCTAATGATCTTTTTAAAACTTGTGAAATGAGTGATGCAACAATCTCTCAAAAACACGACTAAGAGCCGAATACCCTTGCGAGGTTCTGAACTCCTTCCTCCCAATTCCCCTTAAATGGGTTAGAGGTGCGCAATGCAAACGTGTTGTATTGAGGTGTGATTGATCAATGCCAAGTATGATGATGAAAATGAAAATCTCACAATGTAACACAACAAGTATATCAACACAAGATTCCACAAGTAAAATAACAAGTAAAGTAAACAAATAAGGATTGCACAAATAAAAGTTAGTTCTCAAGCAATAAATTGGAAGTGATATAAAGCAAGAAAGTAAGCAAGAAGAACGCCAAGGCAATCGCAAACAAGATGATTTGTTTCGAGGTTCGAGCCGTTGCTCTAGTCCCCGCCTTCACCTCCGTGAAGGGTTTCCACTATCCCCTTAGGATCCCGTACAAGTTAGGCCTTCAAAGACCTCAAGCCCGTAGCTTCACCTTACAAAGAAACTCCACCGAGGAGCTTGTCTCCACAAGAACAAGAATTACAAATAGTGATCTTTAACTAGACCACAACACTCTTTACAACACTCTCACTCTTTTACAACTTCACCTATAGAAAGAATATGAAATTTTTGGCTCTATGAAGTGTGGTGAGGAAAGCTTCAGTTGTAGAGTGATATTAGAGATCAAACAACAACTGAAAAACCAATTTTGAAAGAATGGAAATGAAAGCTTTAAACTATTTTTCTCTTTCTCTTGAAAACTATGAAAACTTGTATTTTTTCTTTGTAAATAACTAAGGCATATTCCCCACTATTTATAGGGAGAGAATAGGTTAAAACTCTGATTTTTCCAGCTAATTTGATCAGAAAAAGAGTCCCAACAACTCCTAAAAACTCTGTTAAAGAGAAAACCAAAAACAGATTTTCAGAAATTCCAAAAGAAGAAAGAGCCGTTATGGCTGATGCAGGCCTACCGGTCGACTGCCGGTCGACCGGGACCCTGCTGGCAAAAGAGCCGTTGGAGCTTCGGTCGACTGCCGGTCGACCGATCCAACAAAGGAAACACAGTTTCCTTCTATCGGTCGACCGACCCAGTCGACCGAAAAGATACAGAGAGCAAACGTCTTTTTTCGGTCGACCGGTCAGTTGGTCCGGTCGACCGACAGACATGCACAACCTGTGCATGTCCGGACACAGCAGCCGGTCGACTGCCGGTCGACCGGTCTGCCTGAAACAAGATTTTTTTCTGGGCAGTTTTTGAGATAGAAATTTTGTAAAAATTCTTTAAAAAATCTGAAGCTAAGTGTTATGCAGAAAATAGTTTATATCATGTTTTAAACAAGTTTTTGAAGATATAAAGCTTTGAGTCCATGTATGTATAAACTAAGGCATAAACTTAGAAATAAACATTTTCAAAAAACAAAGGAAACATACAAAACAAGTGTGTGTGCAAATCCTAGAGCCAAATTTCACATATTCCATCTTTAACAAAACTACACTTACAAACTTCTAGGTCTTCAAGACTTCAAGATGGGCAATCTTCACTTGATCTTCAATATTGTACTTTGAGCCCAATTTGACTTGTCTTGAGTCCAATGTACCTTCCTTTAGGGAAGAATTCATCTCTTTAATCTATAAACCTGAAACACACTTAAACAACAATTTATATTAGTACAAATAACTAATATGTTTTGTAATCATCAAAATACACTAAACATGGGTTGATTGTAACCTTGGGCCAACAATCTCCCCTTTTTGATGATGACAAAACATATGAGTTATTAAACAAATAAAAGAGGAAAGAGCTTGGAAAGCTCCCCTTAAACAATGCTATGTATTTAACATGAATATGAACAACTATGTAAGCATACATAAAGCATTGAAAAATATCATCACCAAAAAATAAACTATCATAAGGAATAACAAAATTTAAACAAACCATTTATTTTTCCTCCATATATTTTTCCAAACTTATGTATATTTATATTTCTCCCCCTTTTTGTCATACATCAAAAAGGGTTAAAAAAAAAAATTTAAGACAAAACAAAACAAACATATTAGAAACCAAAACAAACAAACTAAGAGATTTTAAGTATCAATCTTACATACATTCAATTCACCACAAATAAATGAAAATCTTGCATAATCTAAAGGTTTTGTGAAAATATCTGCAAGTTGAAAATCTGTGGAAACAAAATCAATATCTATGTCACCTTTTTCAAAGTGATCTCTAAGAAAATGATATCTAATGTCTATATGTTTGGTTTTACTATGTTGATTAGCATTTTTGGTCATGTGAATAGCACTAGTATTATCACAATAAATCTTAACATGATCAAAATGTAAATCAAAATCGAGAAGAGTATGTTTCATCCAGAGTACTTGTGCACAACAAGCTCCGGCTGCTACATACTCCGCCTCGGCGGTTGAAAGGGCTACACTATTTTGCTTCTTGGAAGACCAAGACACAAGACAATTGCCCAAGAATTGGCAAGTGCCACTTGTGCTCTTCCTATCTACCCTACAACCGGCATAGTCGGCATCCGAATAACTAGTCATGGTAAATTGGTTAGTTTTCGGATACCACAAACCTAAATCAATTGTGCCCTTAAGATACCTAATTATGCGTTTTACCGCTATTAAGTGTGATTCCTTAGGACATGATTGAAAGCGTGCACATAAACATACGGAAAACATTATATCCGGCCTACTAGCCGTAAGATAGAGTAAATACCAATCATGCTACGAAATAATTTGATGTCTACTTCCTTACCTTGTTTGTCCTTGTCAAGTTTCGTAGTGGTTGCCATGGGAGTCTTTGCTACTTTGGATCCTTCAAGCCCGAACCTCTTGATGAGTTCTTTGGTGTACTTGGCTTGGTTGATGAATGTCCCATCACTACGTTGCTTGATTTGAAGTCCAAGGAAGAAGTTGAGCTCCCCCATCATAGACATCTCAATTCCTTTTTCATGCATGACTCAAAATTCTTGCAAAGTGAAACATTAGTAGATCCAAAATAATGTCATCAACATAAATTTGAACTATGAGGATATCTAGATCTATATGTTTGGTAAATAATGTTTTATCAACTTTTCCTTTCTTAAAATCATTTGAAATCAAAAATGAAGACAATCTTTCATACCAAGCCCTAGGGGCTTGTTTTAAACCATATAGTGCTTTATCTAATTTATAAACATAATTAGGGTGTGTAGGATCAACAAACCGGGGGGTTGTTCAACATACACCTCCTCATCAATATAACCATTAAGAAAAGCACTCTTTACATCCATTTGAAATAACTTAAAATCTTTAAATGAGGCATATGCTAAGGTCATCCGTATGGCTTCGAGCCGTGCTACGGGTGCAAAGGTTTCTTCAAAATCGATTCCCTCGATTTGAGTGTAACCTTGGGCAACTAACCTAGCCTTGTTTCTAACTACATTACCCGATTCATCCAACTTGTTCTTAAAGATCCATTTAGTACCAATAGTTGGTCTATCTTGGGGCCTAGGAACAAGATGCCAAACTTGGTTGCGCTCAAATTGATTGAGCTCCTCTTGCATTGCAAGCAACCAATATGAATCGGCTCGGCCTCGAGGACATTTTTAGGTTCTATGTGTGAAAAATAAAAGCAAAATTACCACAAAAATCTTGAATCTTAGAGCGAGTGGTTACCCCTTTTGATACTTCACCTATGACGAGGTCCTTGGGATGATGAGGATTGAATCTCCAATCCTTTGGTAGTGGTTGAGAGGGCTCCTCTTCATTTGCTTGATGTTCATTTCCTTGAGCCTCTTCCACTTTGGCTTCACTTCCATCACCATCCTTTGGCTTGTCTCCCATGGTAGAAGCATCCTCCAAGGTCACTTTCTCCAAGCCTTCATCTAAAGCATCAATTTCTACACAATTCTTAACAAACTTGTTAGATTCCTCAAATTTAACATGAATAGATTCCTCAATAGTCAAAGTTGACCTATTGAAGACTCTATAAGCCTTACTAGTATTTGAGTAACCTACAAAGATAGCCTCATATGATCTAGCATCAAATTTTTCCAAATTAATATTTGTATTTAAAACAAAACATTTGCAACCAAACACTTTGAAATAAGAAACATTGGGTTTTCTAGAAAAATACATCTCATAAGAAGTCTTAGTAGTATTTTTACATAGGAAAACACGATTTGCAATGTAACATGAAGTATGAACGGCCTCGGCCCACAAATAATGTGGTAGACCATATTCATTTAACATTGTCCTAGCCATCTCTTGTAAAGTACGATTTTTCCGCTCAACTACTCCATTTTGTTGTGGAGTTCTAGGACAAGAAAGTTCATGTTTTATTCCATGTTCCTCACAAAAAGTGGTAAAGGGAAGGTTAATGAACTCACCTCCTCTATCACTTCTTATTTTAATTATTGAGGAGTCATTTTCCTTTTCAACTCTTTTCTTAAAGGCTTGAAAATGTGAAAAGGTTTGACTTTTATGTTCAAGAAAATAAACCCAAGTAAAACGCGAAAAATCATCTACTAAAACATAAGCAAATCTACTCCCACTTAAACTTTTGGTTTGTGTTGGGCCAAATAAATCCATGTGGATTAGCTCCAATGGACGTGATGACATGATATCCTTAATTGATTTGAATGAGGACTTAGTTTGTTTCCCAAATTGACATGCGTCACAAACTCGGTCCTTTTCAAAGTTCAATGAAGGAATACCCTTCACCATTTCCTTAGAGTTAAGCCTAGAAATATGGTCAAATGAAACGTGGCCTAATCTCCTATGCCATAACCAAGAGTCGTCATTGAGGGCTTTTAAACATGTTATATTACAAGACATATTTAGCATATCAATCAATCATATAAACATTGCTTCACGAAAACCGGAAAATACACAAACATTGGAAGTTCTATCAATTACTTTACAAGCAACATTGTCAAAAACTACATCAAAACCTTTATCACAAAGTTGACTAACACTCAAGAGATTATGCTTGAGGCCATCAACTAAAACCACATTTTCAATTAAAGGAGAGGTGCCAAGTTTTACATTATCAATACCGATGATTTTACCCTTGGCGTCATCTCTGAAGGTGACGGTGCCACCTTCATGATATCTTGATAGGGTTGCGAAATTGTTGATGTCCCAAGTCATGTGCCTTGAGCAACCGCTATCAAGATACCATAAACCTCTACGTCTTGGGCTTTGGAAAGTACCTACATCATTTAAAACAATTGTTGACTTTGGTACCCAAACTTTCTTGGGTCCTTGAAAGTTAGTGTTACGAACCCAAACATTATGATGTGATGCACTTAGTCTATCATAACAAAAATTAGCTAAGTGTCCTTTCCGTCCACAATGTGAACATGAGTACACTTTTCTATACATGAATGCATGGTGTGTATGTGAAGTGTGAGCATGCTTTGGGGGTTTACCATGATGCATAGGTTGTGTAGCATGTACATGAGCATGAGCATGATGAATATTTTTCTTAGGAGCTTGTTTCTTAGGAAACATATTCTCCATCTTCTTCTTATCAAACTCACTACACTTTTTCAAAACAACATCTAATGAGTCTATTCTTTCCTTAAGCATGACAATCTCATTAGAATCTACAAATGGGGTCTTTCCTTTACAAGCAATCTTATATTTTTCAAAATCATTTTTAGTGGAAACCAAAGAAGAATGCAAGTCATTATTTTCTTTAGAAAGATTTAACACTTGAATATTCAAAGATTCATTATCCTTTTTCATTTTCAAGTACTTTTTCTTCATGAAGTCATAATTTTGAGAAAGTTCTACAAATGCTTCTCCTAGCTCATCCATGGATAAATCATCATCAAGAAGAGTTGAGGGGGTTACCTTGCTTGTGCTCTCATTTGCCATGAAGCACATGTTGGCGGTGTCGATCTCCTCCTCGGATTCACTTTCGTCATCCCATGTTGCTTTCATAGCCTTCTTCTGTATGGCTTCTTGGATGAAGATGGCTTCACTTGTCCGGACACTCCGCTACTATGTGTCCCGGCTTTTGGCAATTAAAGCATATGATCTTTCTCTCTTCTTTGCCTCCTTGCCATCTCCTCCTTCCTTGGAACTTTGCCTTGTTGTACATCCTCCGGACATTTTTGACTAGAAGTGAGAGCTCCTCGTCATCTTCTTCTTCGTCATCTTCGTCGGAGTAGGTTGCATGACTTTTGAAGGCAATAGTCTTCTTCTTGGAGGGTGCCATGTCCTCCCTTGCCTTCCTCTCCATCTCATGGGTTTTTAAATCCCAAGGAGTCCGATGAGCTCAATCTCATCTTTATCATTGAGTCCTTCAATGTTGTAGCTTTCACTTCCCATGATGGAGGAAGAGCCCGGATGATCTTTCTCACCCTTTGGTCGTTGTTGATCTCTTCACCTAGAGAAGAAAGCCCATTAGTAATCTTAGTAAATTTAGTAACCATATCATCTATGGTTTCATGTTCTTGCATGCTAAAATTTTCATATTGGGACCGAAGAAGGTCTATCTTGGCCTCTTCACTTGTGATGTCCCCTCATGTGTTACTAGCAAATGGGTCCAAATCTCATAGGCGGATTTGCAATGGATGACTCTAGCTATGTCATCATCATTGAGGGCTTGTAGGAGTGCATAATGAGCCCTAGCATTGGCATCAAACTCCTTGGTCTCAATTTCGGACCAAGTAGATTCATCACCATCGGGGGCACTAAATTGTTTAGTCACGGCCTTTGCAACTCGGCTACCTAGAGATTGCAAGAAAACGGTCATCTTAACCTTCCATATGGGAAAGTTAAGTCCATCAAACTTAGGGGGTGTCTTAATACCATCGGCCATGTTACTATGTGGAAATGAATGAAATGATTAGCAATATGAGGATCTCTCTAAGGTTGTTAAGCCAAATCCTAGAGTCCAAGCTCTGATACCAATTGAAATACACCTAGAGGGGGGGGTGAATAGGTGTAATTGCTAATCTAATGATCTTTTTAAAACTTGTGAAAGAGTGATGCAACAATCTCTCAAAAACACGACTAAGAGCCGAATACCCTTGCGAGGTTCTGAACTCCTTCCTCCCAATTCCCCTTAAATGGGTTAGAGGTGCGCAATGCAACCGTGTTGTATTGAGGTGTGATTGATCAATGCCAAGTATGATGATGAAAATGAAAATCTCACAATGTAACACAACAAGTATATCAACACAAGATTCCACAAGTAAAATAACAAGTAAAGTAACAAATAAGGATTGCACAAATAAAAGTTAGTTCTCAAGCAATAAATTGGAAGTGATATAAAGCAAGAAAGTAAGCAAGAAGAACGCCAAGGCAATCGCAAACAAGATGATTTGTTTCGAGGTTCGAGCCCGTTGCTCTAGTCCCCGCCTTCACCTCCGTGAAGGGTTTCCACTATCCCCTTAGGATCCCGTACAAGTTAGGCCTTCAAAGACCTCAAGCCCGTAGCTTCACCTTACAAAGAAACTCCACCGAGGAGCTTGTCTCCACAAGAACAAGAATTACAAATAGTGATCTTTAACTAGACCACAACACTCTTTTACAAACACTCTCACTCTTTTACAACTTCACCTATAGAAAGAATATGAAATTTTTGGCTCTATGAAGTGTGGTGAGGAAAGCTTCAGTTGTAGAGTGATATTAGAGATCAAACAACAACTGAAAAACCAATTTTGAAAGAATGGAAATGAAAGCTTTAAACTATTTTTCTCTTTCTCTTGAAAACTATGAAAACTTGTATTTTTTTCTTTGTAAATAACTAAGGCCTATTCCCCACTATTTATAGGGAGAGAATAGGTTAAAACTCTGATTTTTCCAGCTAATTTGATCAGAAAAAGAGTCCCAACAACTCCTAAAAACTCTGTTAAAGAGAAAACCAAAAACAGATTTTCAGAAATTCCAAAAGAAGAAAGAGCCGTTATGGCTGATGCAGGCCTACGGTCGACTGCCGTCGACCGGGACCCTGCTGGCAAAAGAGCCGTTGGAGCTTCGGTCGACTGCCGGTCGACCGATCCAACAAAGGAAACACAGTTTCCTTCTATCGGTCGACCGACCCGGTCGACCGAAAAGATACAGAGAGCAAACGTCTCTTTTCGGTCGACCGGTCAGTTGGTCCGGTCGACCGACAGACATGCACAACCTGTGCATGTCCGGACACAGCAGCCGGTCGACTGCCGGTCGACCGGTCTGCCTGAAACAAGATTTTTTCTGGGCAGTTTTTGAGATAGAAATTTTTAAAAATTCTTTAAAAAATCTGAAGCTAAGTGTTATGCAGAAAATAGTTTATATCATTTTTTAAACAAGTTTTTGAAGATATAAAGCTTTGAGTCCATGTATGTATAAACTAAGGCATAAACTTAGAAATAAACATTTTCAAAAACAAAGGAAACATACAAAACAAGTGTGTGTGCAAATCCTAGAGCCAAATTTCACATATTCCATCTTTAACAAAACTACACTTACAAACTTCTAGGTCTTCAAGACTTCAAGATGGGCAATCTTCACTTGATCTTCAATATTGTACTTTGAGCCCAATTTGACTTGTCTTGAGTCCAATGTACCTTCCTTTAGGGAAGAATTCATCTCTTTAATCTATAAACCTGAAACACACTTAAACAACAATTTATATTAGTACAAATAACTAATATGTTTTGTAATCATCAAAATACACTAAACATGGGTTGATTGTAACCTTGGGCCAACAAAGTCCGCCCCTCGCAAAGTTATGAGTAAGAAAGTGGTGTCAAAATTACCTGAACAGATCAATACGCGATCTACCTGAGTTGCTGTGCTGAGTCGCTTAAGCTCGGCTAAATCCGACTTGCGAGAGTTCTTAGCGAACAAACGGAAGCCGGAATTGTTGGCCCAAGGTTACAATCAACCCATGTTTAGTGTTTTTTTGATGATTACAAAACATATTAGTTATTTGTACTAATATCAACTGTTGTTTAAGTGTGTTTCAGGTTCATATCTTAAAGAGTTGATTACTCCCTAAAGGAAGGTGTATTGGATTCAAGACAAGTCAAATTGGGCTCAAAGTGCAATATTGAAGATCAAGTGAAGATTGCCCATGTTGAAGTCTTGAAGACCTAGAAGTTTGTAAGTGTAGTTTTGTTAAAGATAGAATATGTGAAATTTGGCTCTAGGATTTGCACACACACTTGTTTTGAATGTTTCTATGTTTTTGAAAATGTTTATTTCTAAGTTTATGCCTTGGTTTATACATACATGTACTCAAAGCTTTATATCTTCAAAAACGTGTTTAAAACATGTATATAAACAAAGTTCAGCATAACACTTAGTTCCAGAATTTTTTAAAAGATTTTTTACAAATTTTTCTAACTCAAAAATCTGCCCAGAAAAATACTATTTCAGGCAGACCGGTCGACCGGCAGTCGACCGGCTGCTGTGTCCAGACATGCACAGGCTGTGCATGTCTGTCGGTCGACCGAACCTACATATCGGTCGACCGAAAAGAGATGGTTGCTCTCTGTATCTTTTCGGTCGACTGGGTCGGTCGACCGATAGAAGGAAATTGTGTTTCCTTTGTTGGATCGGTCGACTGGCAGTCGACCGAAGTCCCAACGGCTCTTTTGCCAGCAGGGACCCGGTCGACCGGCAGTCGACCGGTAGGCCTGCAACAAGCCATACGGCTCTTTCCTCTTTGGGTATTTCTGAAAAACTGTTTTTGGTTTCTCTTTAACAGAGTTTTTAGGAGTTGTTGGAACTCTTTTTCTGATCAAATTAGCTGGAAAAATCAGAGTTTTTAACCTATTCTCTCCCTATAAATAGTGGGGAATAGGCCTTAGTTATTCACCAAGAAAAATACAAGTTTTCATTGTTTTCAAGTGAAAGAGAAAAATAGTTTAAAGCTTTCATTTCCATTCTTTCAATTGGTTTTTCAGTTGTTGTTTGATCTCTAATATCACTCTACAACTGAAGCTTTTCTCACCACACTTCATAGAGCCAAAAATTTCATATTCTTTCTATAAGTGAAGTTGTAAAAGAGTGAGAGTGTTTGTAAAAGAGTGTTGTGGTCTAGTTAAAGATCACTATTTGTAATCCTTGTTCTTGTGGAGACAAGCTCCTCGGTGGAGTTTCTTTGTAAGGTGAAGCTACGGGCTTGAGGTCTTTGGAGGCCTAACTTGTACGGGATCCTAAGGGGATAGTGGAAACCCTTCACGGAGGTGAAGGCGGGGACTAGAGCAACGGGCTCGAACCTCGAAACAAATCATCTTGTTTGCGATTGCCTTGGCGTTCTTCTTGCTTACTTTCTTGCTTTATATTACTTCCAATTTATTGCTTGAGAACTAACCTTTATTTGTGCAATCCTTACTTGTTTACTTTACTTGCAATTTTACTTGTGTGTATTTCATCATAGCATTTCATACTTTACTTGTTCGATCAAATCTTCAATACAACACGATTGCATTGCGCACCTCTAACCCATTTAAGGGGAATTGGGAGGAAGGAGTTCAGAACCTCGCAAGGGGTATTCGGCTCTTAGTCGTGTTTTTGAGAGATCGTTGCATCACTCATTTCATAAGTTTTAAAAGAGCATTAGATTAGCAATTACACCTATTCACCCCCCCTCTAGGTGTATTTCAATTGGTATCAGAGCTTGGACTCTAGGATTTGGCTTAACAACCTTAGAGAGATCCTCATATTGCTAATCATTTCATTCATTTCCACATAGTAAACATGGCCGATGGTATTAAGACACCCCCTAAGTTTGATGGACTTAACTTTCCATATGGAGGTTAAGATGACCGTTTTCTTGCAATCTCTAGGTAGCCGAGTTGCAAAGGCCGTGACTAAACAATTTAGTGCCCCGATGGTGATGAATCTACTTGGTCCGAAATTGAGACCAAGGAGTTTGATGCCAATGCTAGGGCTCATTATGCACTCCTACAAGCCCTCAATGATGATGACATAGCTAGAGTCATCCATTGCAAATCCGCCTATGAGATTTGGACCCATTGCTAGTAACACATGAGGGGACATCACACAGTGAAGAGGGCCAAGATAGACCTTCTTCGGTCCCAATATGAAAATTTTAGCATGCAAGAACATGAAACCATAGATGATATGGTTACTAAATTTACTAAGATTACTAATGGGCTTTCTTCTCTAGGTGAAGACATCAACAACGACCAAAGGGTGAGAAAGATCATCCGGGCTCTTCCTCCATCATGGGAAGTGAAAGCTACAACGTTGAAGGAACTCAATGATAAAGATGAGATTGAGCTCATCGGACTCATTGGGAATTTAAAAACCCATGAGATGGAGAGGAAGGCAAGGGAGGACATGGCACCCTCCAAGAAGAAGACTATTGCCTTCAAAAGTCATGCTACTTACTCCGACGAAGATGATGAAGAAGAAGATGACGAGGAGCTCTCACTTCTAGTCAAAAACGTCCGGAGGATGTACAACAAGGCAAAGTTCCAGGACGGAGGAGATGGCAAGGAGGCAAAGAAGAGAGAAAGATCATATGCTTCAATTGCCAAAAGCCGGGACACATAGTAGCGGAGTGTCCGGACCAAGTGAAGCCATCTTCATCCAAGAAGCCATACAAGAAGAAGGCTATGAAAGCAACATGGGATGACGAAAGTGAATCCGAGGAGGAGGTCGACACCGCCAATATGTGCTTCATGGCAAATGAGAGCACAAGCAAGGTAAACCCCTCAACTCCTTTTGATGAAGATTTATCCATGGATGAGTTAAGTGAAGCATTTATAGAACTTTCTCAAAACTATGACTTCATGAAGAAAAAGTATTTGAAAATGAAAAAGGATAATGAATCTCTTAGTATTCAAGTGGTAAATCTTTCTAAAGAAAATAATGACTTGCATTCTTCTTTAGTTTCCACTAAAAATGAATTTGAAAAATATAAGATTGCTTGTAAAGGAAAGACCCCATTTGTAGATTCTAATGAGATTGCCATGCTTAAGGAAAGATTAGACTCATTAGATGTTGTTTTGAAAAAGTGTAGTGAGTTTGATAAGAAGAAGATGGAGAATATGTTTCCTAAGAAACAAGCTCCTAAGAAAAATGTTCATCATGCTCATGCTCATGCTCATGTACATGCTACACAACCTATGCATCATGGTAAACCCCCAAAGCATGCTCACACTTCACATACACACCATGCATTTATGTATAGAAAAGTGTACACATGTTCACATTGTGGACGGAAAGGACACTTAGCTAATTTTTGCTATGATAGACTAAGTGCATCATCTCATAATGTTTGGGTTCGTAATACTAACTTTCAAGGACCCAAGAAAGTTTGGGTACCAAAATCAACTATTGTTTTAAATGATGTAGGTACTTTCCAAAGCTCAAAGACGTAGAGGTTTATGGTATCTTGATAGCGGTTGCTCAAGGCACATGACTTGGGACATCAACAATTTCGCAACCCTATCAAGATATCATGAAGGTGGCACCGTCACCTTCGGAGATGACGCCAAGGGTAAAATCATTGGTATTGGTAATGTAAAGCTTGGCACTTCTCCTTTAATTGAAAATGTAGTTTTAGTAGACGGGCTCAAGCATAATCTCTTGAGCATTAGTCTATTGATAGTATTAATGTATTTAATGTTTGATATGTTATTTTTGATGATATTGCTTGTAAAATAGTTGACAAAATTCTAATGTTTGTGTATTTTCCGGTTTTCGTGAAAGTAATGTATATATGATAGATATGCTAAATATGTCTTGTAATATAACATGTTTAAAAGCCCTCGATGACGACTCTTGGTTATGGCATAGGAGATTAGGCCACGTTTCATTTGACCATATTTCTAGGCTTAACTCTAAGGAAATGGTGAAGGGTATTCCTTCATTGAACTTTGAAAAGGACCGAGTTTGTGACGCATGTCAATTTGGGAAACAAACTAAGTCCTCATTCAAATCAATTAAGGATATCATGTCATCACGTCCATTGGAGCTAATCCACATGGATTTATTTGGCCCTATACAAACCAAAAGTTTAAGTGGGAGTAGATTTGCTTATGTTTTAGTAGATGATTTTTCGCGTTTTACTTGGGTTTATTTTCTTGAACATAAAAGTCAAACCTTTTCACATTTTCAAGCCTTTAAGAAAAGAGTTGAAAAGGAAAATGACTCCTCAATAATTAAAATAAGAAGTGATAGAGGAGGTGAGTTCATTAACCTTCCCTTTACCACTTTTTGTGAGGAACATGGAATAAAACATGAACTTTCTTGTCCTAGAACTCCACAACAAAATGGAGTAGTTGAGCGGAAAAATCGTACTTTACAAGAGATGGCTAGGACAATGTTAAATGAATATGGTCTACCACATTATTTGTGGGCCGAGGCCATTCATACTTCATGTTACATTGCAAATCGTGTTTCCTATGTAAAAATACTACTAAGACTTCTTATGAGATGTATTTTTCTAGAAAACCTAATGTTTCTTATTTCAAAGTGTTTGGTTGCAAATTTGTTTTAAATACAAATATTAATTTGGGAAAATTTGATGCTAGATCATATGAGGCTATTTTGTAGGTTACTCAAATACTAGTAAGGCTTATAGAGTCTTCAATAGGTCAACTTTGACTATTGAGGAATCTATTCATGTTAAATTTGAGGAATCTAACAAGTTTGTTAAGAATTGTGTAGAAATTGATGCTTTAGATGAAGGGTTGGAGAAAGTGACCTTGGAGGATGCTTCTACCATGGGAGACAAGCCAAAGGATGATGATGGAAGTGAAGCCAAAGTGGAAGAGGCTCAAGGAAATGAACATCAAGCAAATGAAGAGGAGCCCTCTCAACCACTACCAAAGGATTGGAGATTCAATCCTCATCATCCCAAGGACCTCGTCATAGGTGAAGTATCAAAAGGGGTAACCACTCGCTCTAAGATTCAAGATTTTGTGGTAATTTTGCTTTTATTTCACACATAGAACCTAAAAATGTCCTCGAGGCCGAGGCCGATTCATATTGGTTGCTTGCTATGCAAGAGGAGCTCAATCAATTTGAGCGCAACCAAGTATGGCATCTTGTTCCTAGGCCCAAGATAGACCAACTATTGGTACTAAATGGATCTTTAAGAACAAGTTGGATGAATCGGGTAATGTAGTTAGAAACAAGGCTAGGTTAGTTGCCCAAGGTTACACTCAAATCGAGGGAATCGATTTTGAAGAAACCTTTGCACCCTGTAATACCCCGTTCCCGGAATACGTACTTAATTGCGTATTCAGTTTTTCGATCGTATATTTTCGATTTACTTCCCGTATTTGACCAATTTCAATTTCAAATATCATTTCTAATGTATTAGATTTTATGTGAATTTCTGGAATTTTCTAGAATTAAAATGAATTTCTTCAAAACGGTGTCGACCAGTGCCGCTGATCGATTCCCGAATTTTTATCTTGCAAACTGCTTAGAATTTCTAGAAGATTCTTTAGACAATTCTTCTTAGAATTATATTTCTTACTTAAATACTTTTTCTGAAGATTTTACGAATTTAAGGATATTCCGCCGGAGTCGGTAGAAGACTGATTCCAGTATTTTTTATTTCTCAAACAGTTAGGAATTTCTAGAAAGTCCTTTAGGCTTATTTCTTAGAATCCTATTTTCTATCTAAATACTTTTTCTGAGAATTTATGATTTTATGAAAATTCTTTCGGAGTCGGTAGGTAACTGATTCCGGGATTTTTAACTTTAAAACTATAAAGTATTTCTTAAAAAGGATTTCATTTTAAGTCTTCATATATTATTATTGATTTTTGGTGAAATTTACGAGTCGTTCCGGAATACTTGAATTTCGGACGATTTCGGTATTTTCTGAAATGTTTTCCCGCATGCTCGACTTTAACTCGGGAATCTGTGTTTCTGATATTTTCATTTTTGGAGACCAAGAAAATATCTTCATTTATCCAATTCTTTTCCATTTTCCTTTTTCTCTATTTTCCTTTCCTTCCTTGCTAAGTTAAAGGATTTTCCAATTTCCAAAAATTCCAACAATTCAAATTTTCCAACAAATATCTCAAATTCCACACTCTTCCTCATTAATACCCTCTTTCTCTCTCTCTTCCATGGCCGGCCAAGTGGCCAAGGAGAGGGACACCCATCCCCTCTCCCATTTTGCAATAAACCCCTCTCAATTTCTTTATTTGCATTCCCTTTACAAAAATCAAATCCTATATAAACATCTCCTTTACACTTTTATCTCTTTTCTTCACTTCAAAAAGAATTAGCCTTCACACTACCTCCTCCATCTCAAACCCTAATTCCAATATCACCACCAAGTCTTCATCTTCTTCTCAAGCTACCACAACTCTTGGATTTGGATCGCATCTCACTTCGTCGGAGGTATCGCCAAAGACCTAGTTGGTGACATCGTCGACAAACGATCCTTCAAGACTCGTAGGACCTTCAAAAACCTTACCTTGTGAGTATTTTTACTCACCAAGACTAGATTACTTCTTTGTGTACATATGATGATCATTCATGTACACTTGTGTCATAAAAATCCCATTTTTAGGCCAACAAACAACCATCAGAATTTCTGCTCTGTTTTCTGTTTTCTCCACGATTAGTCGACTTAACCTAGGGCCTAGTCGACTAACCCACCTTAGTGAAACGTAGTCTTTCTAATTTTACAGTTTTAGTCGACTAAGCCATATCACCAGTCGACTAGACCCCCCTAGTCGACTACATTTTTAACCTAGTCGACTAACCTATTCCAGGACCAAAAACACCAACTCTCGGCTCTGGTCGACTTATCCCAATTATTAGTCGACTTGATACCTCTAGTCGACTACACATAGTACCTTAGTCGACTAACATGTCCCTGAAATAAACCCCAACTTTCTATATCACCGATTTAGTCGACTTGCGTATCCGTTAATCGACTTATAGTTCACCACTAGTCGACTACCCTTCTAACCCTAGTCGACTAACTATTCTTGAAACAGAATTCCAACTCTCTGGAAACCATTATTAGTCGACTCCTGCAGACTAGTAGTCGACTTAAGACCCCTATTAGTCGACTAATCTTTCCTCCTAGTCGACTAATCCTGACTGTTTGACTTAGTTGATTCTGTTCTGAATTTGGTCCTTATTGTTGATACATGTATGATATATTAGTCTTGTTCATGCTTCATAACTGATACCACATGACATATTACTTGATGGAGCTCACCACTTATTACTTCATGACTTGTTCATTAACTCTATCAACCGCTTGTCAATTCTTTAGACTTGTTAGTTTTATGTTTCCTTTAACACATGTATATCACCTGACTTGCTAGACCCTCTTGTTAGGCCATGACTTGCCCTGATTATCATCAATCTCTTATCATGATTGATTGCTTGTTATATATCACCACTTGGTCATGCTATCTCTTAAAACCAAGCATGATATATTTGACCTTGTAATTATTATGTTTACGGGAATCCTGTTTTATTTTATGGAACTAAGTGCCACACCATACTCGGTGGGGGCCACCTCTAGAATCCATTCCCTCAGAGCAAAGTGCCACATGGAACAAAGTGCCACACTACACGGGGGGGCCACCTCTTGAATCTGTGGGGGCCACCTCTTGAATCTGTTGGGCTATTACTGTTATGTTTATTCTTTCCCGTAATCTGATAATATTGATAAACTACAACTTGTATGGGGAATGGGAGGAAGTGATGGATGCCGGAATGATACCTGCTTATAGTGATGGATTAAAAGTATATATATATAAATATATATATACTGGCGGTAGTGAATCTGTTTACTGACTCGGGGGACTTTGGGCCTCCAAAGCTGGTTCCAGGTGTATGGAAACCACTATAAGGAGTGATATCAGTTCTCCATCTACTTCCGGTAACGACCCTCGACTCTCCAATATATGGATGTATGTGAGTCGGGATATATACCGAGACACATACCTAGATATATGGGTCAGACGAGTAATAATAATAATTAGATGCCCGTTGTATTTAAATCATGATTCCAGTAATGATTCCGGTTATGTCTAGTTATGTTTCCTGTTATAGTTTCCGTTATGTGTACCTATTATGATTCCTGTCTTAGTTCCTGTTATATCTCATATTATAGACCCTGATCATTATTGTTATGCATTCCTGTTTTGACTATGATACGGTTTGCAACTCTGATTCTATACGCTTGGATTTATGTGGCATGAGACAAGGGTATATATATGAGGGTTTCCTTGTTTGGATTATTCCTTCGATGTACTAGTCTCATGTGACCGTGACTTAAGCGTATACAATCAGTCTTGCTTATATTCAGCTTTACTTGGGACTTCCTGATTTATGATTATGTTATACCTGTCCGTGTATATCACACTTGTGTTCTAACCCCCTATTCTTATATCATTGCCACTTGGCTGTAGTTCATTATTGTTTTATGTCTTGATTCCTTGGATTTGCATATTCAGATTCCGAAGCTGGATTGAAGTGGAGTTGTCCTCCGTAGATCGAGCTTCCCTTAGCGGGCAGACACCCTAGTCTCAGTTCCTCGTGCCATACTCTTCTTTTGGACTCACGGGATCTTCTTTCTACTCGTGAGCTCTTTGTATACATATTTGTAGATTTCACTTTTGGACTTGGTTATGATGTAATACACATGTAATGTGTAATACTTTATAATATCATGTGATAACTTTGTGTATGTACTTTCATGTTGGCATATGTATGATACCACGCTTTGGGCGTGTACTCTGATCCTTGCTTGTATTTTTATGCTTAGCGTATATACGTGGGGGCACTTTCTGACCTACGTATATACGTCGCAGTGACGTCCCCGTATCTGTGGAATCGGGGCGTTACAGGTTGGTATCAGAGCTTAGGCTCTCAAACCTAAAGTACAACCAAGTAGCAAATTTTAGTAATTTGCTAATGCCAACTATAATGTACAAAGTTATCTAGTCCTTCTTGATTGTCTAGTCCCTCATATTCTAAACTCCTTCCATTTTTCCAACTCCTTCAGTTATCTTTAGCCATCCTAGTATGGAGAGGAGATCGGGTCGCAGCAACTCTGGATCAGCATCGAATGGACCCACAGGAGAGAATGTGGATATCCTAAGGGTCATTCAAACTATGATGGAGAATCAGCAGCAGCAGACGGAACTTCTCCGGCAGGAGTTGGCAGCTCCAAAGGAACAGAGGCCGGGGAATGTATCGGACTTCAGAAGACTACAGCCTGCTATATTCACGGGAAGCGAGAAACCATTGGATGCTGAGCAATGGTTGACAGACACTACAGATCTACTGAATGCCGCCCGTGTTCCAAAGGAGAAACCAAGTAGAGGTTGCTAAGATTCAGTTGAAAAGACATAGCCAGAACTTGGTGGCTTGCTGAGGAGGGCCAGACTGGAGAAGCCTGTCACTTGGGACACGTTCTCCAAGAGCTTCTACAGTAGGTTCTTCCCTGTCACAGCTCAGAAGGACATGGAGGAACAGTTCATCAGACTTCGGCAAGGGAATAAGTCCGTGGACGAGTATGCCGCGGAATTTCTTAGACTGAGTCGTTTTGCACCGTACATGGTAACGGATGAGGAGAAGCGAGCGAGCAGATTCCAGCAGGGCCTACAGATGGATATCCAAGTTTTCTTGATGCCCCAACAGCTGAAGACTTATTCGGAAGTTCTCACCATAGCTCGAGAAGTGGAGCGTGGGTTAGAGAAGAAGAAAGAGAACTTGATAAGGAACCAGGCCAAGAAGAGGCCTTTGGAGTTGATGGATGAGGAAGATGATGCAGTTGGGACAACCCAAGGCCCAATGAGCAAGGGACCATTCCAATCTCCTTCTCCTCAGATTGTATGCAATTATTGCCACAGACCCGGGCATTATAAGAGAGATTGTCGATGGGCCAAGAAATTATGTTTGGCATGTGGGTCAGGGAGTCATATGCTAAAGGATTGCCCACACAGAAAGTTTATACCCGTAGCTCCAATCAGACCAGCTCTTCCAGCTCCAGCACATCCAGCCCCAGCTCTTCCAGCTCCACCATTGAGGAAGAACCCAGAACCCGTGGATCGAAGAGTTCCATTTCCGCCTCAGCAATATGCTCATCAGCAGAGAGGAATGAGGCCTAGAGCAGATCAGGGTAGAGGTCAAGTTCATCTCATGACGACAGAGGCATCGGACGATGTAGCAGAGTGGGCAGACCAGTATCCAGATCAGGAGCCTTAGGATATCATGGTAACCACTACCCCAGATCTTGTATTTGAGTTGGTTATCATTCTAAATATTTTCCTTTATCATTCCGTCATTGTTCATCCTAGTCATTCCTGTATTCATCTTACCCTTGTTTTGATTTTTCGGAATTTTGATTCCAACCATGTCCCCTTTGTGTTCAATTTACCCCTTAGCGAAATTGCGAGGACGCAATTTTTTGTAAGGTGGGTAGATTGTAATACCCCGTTCCCGGAATACGTACTTAATTGCGTATTCAGTTTTTCGATCGTATTTTTCGATTTACTTCCGTATTTGACCAATTTCAATTTCAAATATCATTTTCTAATGTATTAGATTTTATGTGAATTTCTGGAATTTTCTAGAATTAAAATGAATTTCTTCAAAACCGGTGTCGACCAGTGCCGCTGATCGATTCCCGAAATTTTTATCTTGCAAACTGCTTAGAATTTCTAGAAGATTCTTTAGACAATTCTTCTTAGAATTATATTTCTTACTTAAATACTTTTTCTGAAGATTTTACGAATTTAAGGATATTCCGCCGGAGTCGGTAGAAGACTGATTCCAGTATTTTTTATTTCTCAAACAGTTAGGAATTTCTAGAAAGTCCTTTAGGCTTTATTTCTTAGAATCCTATTTCTATCTAAATACTTTTTCTGAGAATTTTATGATTTTATGAAAATTCTTTCGGAGTCGGTAGGTAACTGATTCCGGGATTTTTAACTTTAAAACTATAAAGTATTCTTAAAAAGGATTTCATTTTAAGTCTTCATATATTATTATTGATTTTTGGTGAAATTTACGAGTCGTTCCGGAATACTTGAATTTCGGACGATTTCGGTATTTTCTGAAATGTTTTCCGCATGCTCGACTTTAACTCGGGAATCTGTGTTTCTGATATTTTCATTTTTGGAGACCAAGAAAATATCTTCATTTATCCAATTCTTTTCCATTTTCCTTTTCTCTATTTTCCTTTCCTTCCTTGCTAAGTTAAAGGATTTTCCAATTTCCAAAAATTCCAACAATTCAAATTTTCCAACAAATATCTCAAATTCCACACTCTTCCTCATTAATACCCTCTTTCTCTCTCTCTTCCATGGCCGGCCAAGTGGCCAAGGAGAGGGACACCCATCCCCTCTCCCATTTGCAATAAACCCTCTCAATTTCTTTATTTGCATTCCCTTACAAAAATCAAATCCTATATAAACATCTCCTTTACACTTTTATCTCTTTTCTTCACTTCCAAAAAGATTAGCCTTCACACTACCTCCTCCATCTCAAACCCTAATTCCAATATCACCACCAAGTCTTCATCTTCTTCTCAAGCTACCACAACTCTTGGATTTGGATCGCATCTCACTTCGTCGGAGGTATCGCCAAAGACCTAGTTGGTGACATCGTCGACAAACGATCCTTCAAGACTCGTAGGACCTTCAAATAACCTTACCTTGTGAGTATTTTTACTCACCAAGACTAGATTACTTCTTTGTGTACATATGATGATCATTCATGTACACTTGTGTCATAAAAATCCCATTTTTAGGCCACACAAACAACCATCAGAATTTCTGCTCTGTTTTCTGTTTTCTCCACGATTAGTCGACTTAACCTAGGGCCTAGTCGACTAACCCACCTTAGTGAAACGTATAGTCTTTCTAATTTCACAGTTTTAGTCGACTAAGCCATATCACCAGTCGACTAGACCCCCCTAGTCGACTACATTTTTAACCTAGTCGACTAACCTATTCCAGGACCCAAAAACACCAACTCTCGGCTCTGGTCGACTTATCCTAATTATTAGTCGACTTGATACCTCTAGTCGACTACACATAGTACCTTAGTCGACTAACATGTCCCTGAAATAAACCCCAACTTTCTATATCACCGATTTAGTCGACTTGCGTATCCGTCGACTTATAGTTCACCACTAGTCGACTACCCTTCTAACCCTAGTCGACTAACTATTCTTGAAACAGAATTCCAACTCTCTGGAAACCATTATTAGTCGACTCCTGCAGACTAGTAGTCGACTTAAGACCCCTATTAGTCGACTAATCTTTCCTCCTAGTCGACTAATCCTGACTGTTTGACTTAGTTGATTCTGTTCTGAATTTGGTCCTTATTGTTGATACATGTATGATATATTAGTCTTGTTCATGCTTCATAACTGATACCACATGACATATTACTTGATGGAGCTCACCACTTATTACTTCATGACTTGTTCATTAACTCTATCAACCGCTTGTCAATTCTTTAGACTTGTTAGTTTTATGTTTCCTTTTAACACATGTATATCACCTGACTTGCTAGACCCTCTTGTTAGGCCATGACTTGCCCTGATTATCATCAATCTCATCATGATTGATTGCTTGTTATATATCACCACTTGGTCATGCTATCTCTTAAAACCAAGCATGATATATTTGACCTTGTAATTATTATGTTTACGGGAATCCTGTTTTATTTTATGGAACTAAGTGCCACACCATACTCGGTGGGGGCCACCTCTAGAATCCATTCCCTCAGAGCAAAGTGCCACATGGAACAAAGTGCCACACTACACGGTGGGGGCCACCTCTTGAATCTGTGGGGGCCACCTCTTGAATGGTTGGGCTATTACTGTTATGTTTATCTTTCCCGTAATCTGATAATATTGATAAACTACAACTTGTATGGGGAATGGGAGGAAGTGATGGATGCCGGAATGATACCTTGCTTATAGTGATGGATTAAAAGTATATATATATAAATATATATATACTGGCGGTAGTGAATCTGTTTACTGACTCGGGGGACTTTGGGCCTCCAAAGTGGTTCCAGGTGTATGGAAACCACTATAAGGAGTGATATCAGTTCTCCATCTACTTCCGGTAACGACCCTCGACTCTCCAATATATGGATGTATGTGAGTCGGGATATATACCGAGACACATACCTAGATATATGGGTCAGACGAGTAATAATAATAATAATATAGATGTTGTATTTAAATCATGATTCCAGTAATGATTCCGGTTATGTCTTAGTTATGTTTCTGTTATAGTTTCCGTTATGTGTACCTATTATGATTCCTGTCTTAGTTCCTGTTATATCTCATATTATAGACCCTGATCATTATTGTTATGCATTCCTGTTTTGACTATGATACGGTTTGCAACTCTGATTCTATACGCTTGGATTTATGTGGCATGAGACAAGGGTATATATATGAGGGTTCCTTGTTTGGATTATTCCTTCGATGTACTAGTCTCATGTGACCGTGACTTAAGCGTATACAATCAGTCTTGCTTATATTCAGCTTTACTTGGGACTTCCTGATTTATGATTATGTTATACCTGTCCGTGTATATCACACTTGTGTTCTAACCCCCTATTCTTATATCATTGCCACTTGGCTGTAGTTCATTATTGTTTTATGTCTTGATTCCTTGGATTTGCATATTCAGATTCCGAAGCTGGATTGAAGTGGAGTTGTCCTCCGTAGATCGAGCTTCCCTTAGCGGGCAGACACCCTAGTCTCAGTTCCTCGTGCCATACTCTTCTTTGGACTCACGGGATCTTCTTTCTACTCGTGAGCTCTTTGTATACATATTTGTAGATTTCACTTTTGGACTTGGTTATGATGTAATACACATGTAATGTGTAATACTTTATAATATCATGTGATAACTTTGTGTATGTACTTTCATGTTGGCATATGTATGATACCACGCTTTGGCGTGTACTCTGATCCTTGCTTGTATTTTTATGCTTAGCGTATATACGTGGGGGCACTTTCTGACCTACGTATATACGTCGCAGTGACGCCGTATCTGTGGAATCGGGGCGTTACACACCCGTAGCACGGCTCGAAGCCATACGGATGACCTTAGCATATGCCTCATTTAAGATTTTAAGTTATTTCAAATGGATGTAAAGAGTGCTTTTCTAAATGGTTTTATTGAAGAGGAAGTGTATGTTGAACAACCCCGGGGTTGTTGATCCTACACATCCGGATTTTGTTTTTAAATTAGATAAAGCTCTTTATGGTTTAAAACAAGCCCCTAGGGCTTGGTATGAAAGATTGTCTTCATTTTTGATTTCAAATGATTTTAAGAAAGGAAAAGTTGATAAAACATTATTTACCAAACATATAGATCAAGATATCCTCATAGTTCAAATTTATGTTGATGACATTATTTTTGGATCTACTAATGTTTCACTTTGCAAGAATTTTGAGTCATGCATGAAAAAGGAATTCGAGATGTCTATGATGGGGAGCTCAACTTCTTCCTTGGACTTCAAATCAAGCAACGTAGTGATGGGACATTCATCAACCAAGCCAAGTACACCAAAGAACTCATCAAGAGGTCGGGCTTGAAGGATCCAAAGTAGCAAAGACTCCCATGGCAACCACTACGAAACTTGACAAGGACGAACAAGGTAAGGAAGTAGACATCAAATTATTTCGTAGCATGATTGGTAGTTTACTCTATCTTACGGCTAGTAGGCCGGATAATGTTTTTCCGTATGTTTATGTGCACGTTTTCAATCATGTCCTAAGGAATCACACTTAATAGCGGTAAAACGCATAATTAGGTATCTTAGGGGCACAATTGATTTAGGTTTGTGGTATCTGAAAACTAACCAATTTACCATGACTAGTTATTCGGATGCCGACTATACCGGTTGTAGGGTAGATAGGAAGAGCACAAGTGGCACTTGCCAATTCTTGGGCAATTGTCTTGTGTCTTGGTCTTCCAAGAAGCAAAATAGTGTAGCCCTTTCAACCGCCGAGGCGGAGTATGTAGCACCCGGAGAGCTTGGTGCACAAGTACTCTGGATGAAACATACTTCTCTCGATTTTGATTTAATTTTGATCATGTTAAGATTTATTGTGATAATACTAGTGCTATTCACATGACCAAAAATGCTAATCAACATAGTAAAACCAAACATATAGACATTAGATATCATTTTCTTAGAGATCACTTGAAAAAGGTGACATTGATATCGATTTTGTTTCCACAGATTTCAACTTGCAGATATTTTCACAAAAACCTTTAGATTATGCAAGATTTTCATTTATTTGTGGTGAATTGAATGTATGTAAGATTGATACTTAAAATATCTTAGTTTGTTTTGTTTTGGTTTCTAATATGTTTGTTTTGTTTTGACTTAAAATTTTTTTTACCTTTTTGATGTATGACAAAAAAGGGGGAGAAAATATATGGGAGAAAATATTTGTTTTAAATTTTGTTATTCCTTATGATAGTTTATTTTTGGTGATGATATTTTTCAATGCTTTATGTATGCTTACATAGTTGTTCATATTCATGTTAAATACATAGCATGTTTAAGGGGGAGCTTTCCAAGCTCTTTCCTCTTTTATTGTTTAATAACTCATATGTTTTGTCATCATCAAAAAGGGGGGGAGATTGTTGGCCCAAGGTTACAATCAACCCATGTTTAGTGTTTTTGATGATTACAAAACATATTAGTTATTTGTACTAATATCAAATGTTGTTTAAGTGTGTTTCAGGTTCATATTAAAGAGTTGATTACTTCCCTAAAGGAAGGTGTATTGGATTCAAGACAAGTCAAATTGGCTCAAAGTGCAATATTGAAGATCAAGTGAAGATTGCCCATGTTGAAGTCTTGAAGACCTAGAAGTTTGTAAGTGTAGTTTTGTTAAAGATAGAATATGTGAAATTTGGCTCTAGGATTTGCACACACACTTGTTTTGAATGTTTCTATGTTTTTGAAAATGTTTATTTCTAAGTTATGCCTTGGTTTATACATACATGTACTCAAAGCTTTATATCTTCAAAAACGTGTTTAAAACATGTATATAAACAAGTTCAGCATAACACTTAGTTCCAGAATTTTTAAAAGATTTTTTACAAATTTTTCTAACTCAAAAATCTGCCCAGAAAAATACTATTTCAGGCAGACGGTCGACCGGCAGTCGACCGGCTGCTGTGTCCAGACATGCACAGGCTGTGCATGTCTGTCGGTCGACCGAACCTACATATCGGTCGACCGAAAAGAGATGGTGCTCTCTGTATCTTTTCGGTCGACTGGGTCGGTCGACCGATAGAAGGAAACTGTGTTTCTTTGTTGGATCGGGTCGACTGGCAGTCGAACGAAGTCCCAACGGCTCTTTTGCCAGCAGGGACCCGGTCGACGGCAGTCGACAGGTAGGCCTGCAACAAGCCATAACGGCTCTTTCCTCTTTGGGTATTTCTGAAAAACTGTTTTTGGTTTTCTCTTAACAGAGTTTTTAGGAGTTGTTGGAACTCTTTTCTGATCAAATTAGCTGGAAAAATCAGAGTTTTTAACCTATTCTCTCCCTATAAATAGTGGGGAATAGGCCTTAGTATCACCAAGAAAAAATACAAGTTTTCATTGTTTTCAAGTGAAGAGAAAAATAGTTTAAAGCTTTCATTTCCATTCTTTCAAATTAGTTTTTCAGTTGTGTTTGATCTCTAATATCACTCTACAACTGAAGCTTTTCTCACCACACTTCATAGAGCCAAAAATTTCATATCTTTCTATAAGTGAAGTTGTAAAAGAGTGAGAGTGTTTGTAAAAAAGAGTGATGTGGTCTAGTTAAAGATCACTATTTGTAATCCTTGTTCTTGTGGAGACAAGCTCCTCGGTGGAGTTTCTTTGTAAGGTGAAGCTACGGGCTTGAGGTCTTTGGAGGCCTAACTTGTACGGGATCCTAAGGGGATAGTGGAAACCCTTCACGGAGGTGAAGGCGGGGACTAGAGCAACGGGCTCGAACCTCGAAACAAATCATCTTGTTTGCGATTGCCTTGGCGTTCTTCTTGCTTACTTTCTTGCTTTATATTACTTCCAATTTATTGCTTGAGAACTAACCTTTATTTGTGCAATCCTTACTTGTTTACTTACTTGCAATTTTACTTGTGTGTATCATCATAGCATTTCATACTTTACTTGTTCGATCAAATCCTCAATACAACACGATTGCATTGCGCACCTCTAACCCATTAAGGGGAATTGGGAGGAAGGAGTTCAGAACCTCGCAAGGGGTATTCAGCTCTTAGTCGTGTTTTGAGAGATCGTTGCATCACTCATTTCATAAGTTTTAAAAGAACATTAGATTAGCAATTACACCTATTCACCCCCCCTCTAGGTGTATTTCAGGAATTACTCCAGACTTCTCCCTCTTGTTGTGAACAAGTGGGATGTCAGTTGGTGATGGTCCATTTAGTCATTGCCGACTAGGACCAGTCCCCGCTACTCCTCCAAACTGACAGTCAGTCTCTGATTGACTATCGATGCGAGCTCCTGTGAAACATCACAAAAGGAGCATATCGCGAAATCTATCAGATCTGCCCTCTGCATTTGTCAATATGATCAGAAGGGGATGGGAACCACATAGAGGCAGGCGAGCGCCGCGTGGTGCTAACTCTCCTTCCTTCAGTTCTCCAGATTCGGACAATAGCCATGGCTTAGGCCAAGCCTGGTAAAAGAAAAAGGTGTGTTCCGAAGCACCAGATCTAGAGTTACAATACCCTATAGTTATGAGCAGCCATCTTCCTCAATTGGAGTAACTTCATTAGAACCAATGAGAAGATTGTTTCAATGGTCTGATGAGGAGGAGGAAGACAGTAGGCATGCCTCTTCAGTAACAGTCAGCTCGATACGAACAGATAGAGTATTGGTGCATATAGATGATAACGGTAATGATGACCTCTGTCGACGGTTGGTGTGACGCCCCGATCTCGCGGGTACGGAGACGTCACTGCGACATATATACGCAAGTCGAAAATACCCTGACGTATATACGCTAAGCATCAGTATATGTAAGAATCAGTGGCGGAAGCATAGTGGTAATATATATTCCAACAGAATAGTACAAGTACATGGTTATCACATAAAGCGATACAATATTACAGGAATATTACATCACTAGAAAATACAAGAGTACGTAATGTGAAGAGATATACAAAAGCTGAGAGGTGCTCACAAGCAGCAAGAGGGACCTCGAGAGCCAAACAGGAGAAGAGCTGGAAGGAAGAGCTGCGGCGGCGTCAAGCTTCTGCTACACTCTGATCACCACGGGAGGATCCGCTGCGCACTCTGATCAGCTACAGCCAAACCACCATGGTCCGGGCACTAGAATCTAGACATGAGAATTCAGGGTTGTCAGACGCAACCCTGCAAGTACGTATATAAAACCAAATGGCGTGCATAATAGGTATACATGTACATGATTAAGTGACGTGGTCCAAGTATACAGGTACAAGTAATAACAAATAACATAAGAGAAATTAAAGGAATGACAATAAATCTGAAACTGAAAACATGTGTAGAAGGCAGTATGAAGAGCATAGGTACATGCGGTAAATAAGTTAAACATGATAACTATAAGTATGGACAAAACTAATTGTACAAACTCAGATTATGGATTCACGGGACAGATACGTCAAGGGGATAATTCAAATAAGGAAACTCTCTCTATATATCACATATCTCATGGTCACCATCGTCTGAGTTTATACAACTTGAGTTGCCCTAAGAGTAACAGAACTATAGTGTGTCAGTAGTAATCATTGTGCCACATATATCATATGTCATAAGGCAGGGTGTCAACTCAGAACATAACACTATACCTGAAATATAGAGGTATAGCATTTTAATTTATCTAATAATAATAATCAATACCGTTTGATATTTCAATCGCCTCCCTACCAGCGCCCACATCACCGATAGTCCATACTAGAGTTCGCACTCTGTAGAACTTACCCGGGTCTTATATGTGAGTACCAGGACCAAAATAAAGGAGAGACCAAATATCACACGTTCCTAACATTATTACTGTTTGTTGTTTTATGTTATTCATCCGATTCATATGCTTTTGTATGTGCTACCGGTACACATACATCCACTTATGAATAAGATGAGTTATTATTTGGAAACTGATAAGTCTGATGGCTCATTTTATAGTGGGTCCCGTCTCTGCTCGGGACTAGCTTAGTAGTATATGCTATTGCTTTCGGAGACTTATCATTACGTGCCCCACACGACACTTCAGATTTAGGCTACTGCTTCCGAGACTTATCATTACACGCCCACACGACACTTCAGATATATCACCATTATAAATATGACATCGTACCGGTTTCCATCAGTTTTTCCCACCCAGTGTAAGTTGAGTATTTTATTATATATATTGCCTAAAGATAATGTCCACAAGTGTATACAGTATAACCATGATTATCCAACTACGGGAATTAACAGGTGTATAATATCAGGAGTATAATATCAGGAGTCACCTTTTTCAGGGGTTCGGAGTACAGGAGTTCAAAAGTACAAGAGTTCAGGAGTACCAAATATCTGGTAACAGTATAATAATCATGCCTATGCCAGGTAATACAGGTTTCAGGTGTCAAGTATAACATGTCAAATATAGCATGGCAAGTACCGGTGTCGAGTATCATATGTCAAGCATAGCATGGCAAGTACCGGTGTCTGGCATCATGTGTCAAATATAGCATGGCAAATATCGGTGTCGGGTATCTGTGTCAAATATAGTATGGCAAGTACCGGTGTCGGGTATCTGTGTCAAATATAGCATGGCAAGTACCGGTGTCAGGAATCATAGGTCAAATATAGCATGGCAAGTACCATTGTCAGGAATCATAGGTCAAATATAACATGGCAAGTACCGGTATTGGGTATCATATGTCAAATATAGCATGGGGAACATGGGTCAAATATAGCATAGCAAATACCAGTGTCATATATAGCATGGAAAATATCGGTACCAAATATGGCAAGTGTCGGTGTCAAATATAGCATGTCAATTGTCGGGTCAAATATGGCAAGGCAAATACCGGTGTCCGATATCATATGTCAAATATAGCATGGCAAGTACCAGTGTCAAATATAGCATGGCAAGTGTCGTGTCAAATATAACATGGCAAATACCGGTGTCCGGTATCATGTGTCAAATATAGCATGGCAAGTACCGGTGTCCGGTATCATATGTCAAATACAGCATGGCAAGTACCGGTGCAAATAACATATATCAACTTGTGTATCGGTGTATTATGTAATAAAAGTTACAGTGACAATTACTAAGCATGTAATGGTAATAATAAAGCATATAACAATACAAAAATGTACTCGCATAATGATAAAATAGATGTATGTTAAAAGGAACTGTACTCGCCTAATACCGGTAAAAGTCTGAGAAGTCCGCGAATACGAGTGAGCAAGCCACTAGCCCATACACAAATACTAAAATATATAAATATAAATATATTATAAATATTAGAGAGGGAATGAGAAGGAGAGAGAGAGGAGAGGGAAAGTTGTAGGAAGGAGAGAGAAAGTAGGAGAGAGAGAATATAAGGTATTTTAAAAGAGAATGAATATTGAATTAAAGGATAGGGGTAAGACGAAAAATATAGAGATGTAATTAGGGGGTTAAAGTGGGGTAAAAGGGGAAAGAAGAAAAGGAAAGGAATAAAAGAAAGAAGGAAAGAAAGAATGAAGAAAGATAGAAAAAAAGAATAAAAAGATGGGAGGTGGAAGTGGCCGGCGGCCTGGCCACCGCCGCCGGCCTGGGCGGCGCCGGCGGCACCGCCGGGGAGGAAGATGCGCGCGCGCGCCGACCCGAGGGGAAGAGGGGAGTGGTGGAGTTTGGTTTTGGTTGGTTGTTTGTGTTGTTGAAGGAGGTGGTGGGTGGTGATTAGTGGTGATTGGTTGTGTTGGGGAGTTGAAGGAGGAGGAGATGGTGGTTAAGGGTCTAGAAGTGGAGGGTGCGGTGGGTTGTTTGTGGATTTTGGAGAAGAAGAGGAAGTGGTGGGATAGGTTTGTTTAAAATTGAAGGAGGTGGGTTGGAAGTTGAGGTGGAGGGAATTGGAGAAGGGGAGTGGGGAAGTAGGGACGCTGGCACGGCTAGGGGGCATCGGCAGCGCTGGTGGTGCTGGGGTGGTCGGCGGCCATGGAGGGAAGGGGATGGGGGGAGTTGAAAAAGGAATTGGAGAGAAATTGGGGAGAAGGAGGAAGCAAGGATGGTTTAAATAGAAAGAAAGGGAGTGGGGAGTAATGGAGTAGGCATGGGGGAGGGCATGGGCTGCTCCCATGTCCTGCTGCTGTAGGAGCAGGGCGTGGGTCGCAGAAGTTGCAGGGAATGGGGAGAAGGAAAGAGAAAAAGAAAAGAAGAAAAGAAAAGAAGGAAAAGAAAGGAAAAGAAAAATAAGGAAAAATGAAAAAATTAGTAAATAAATATATTATTAGATAATTAAATTATAAAAAATTCTGGGATTACAAAGTAGAGGAGTGGAAATGCAAAAAGTAAGAAAAGAGAAGGTCGGTAAATAATATTATTATTTTAATAGGGCGAAAATTTGACTGTTCCAGAAACTTTTGAAAAATTTTAAAAGATGCTTGGTGAAATCAGATTTGAGAAATTTATTGTAGTTTTCAAATTAAAAATCCTGAAACTTTCTGATGATACCAGCCGACACCAGAATCGGTGAAATTTTGATAAATTTAGAAAAATTTCAAAAAAGTTTTTACATAGAAAATGAAATTGTAAGAAGTAACGTAAAAGCCATTTTTGAAAATTTAGTCCCGTTTAAAAACTAAAAATCTGGGAATCAGTTAGCGATGCTGACCGACACCGGTTTTGGAGATTTTACAGAAAAATTCTGAAAAATTTCAAAAATTATGAAAAATCTAAATTAGAAAAAGTGTCTGAAGCTGAAATCGGTTAAATCGGACTACCAGAATGGTCAAATCGGGTTACAGGCTGGTAGCGGGTTCCCGGTCCAGATCAGGGCTGACTCTAGCTCTGAGAACCCAGATCCGATACAATATAAAATAAGTAATCACAACTCAAAAGCAAATACTGAAAGAAAATTGTAATAATAGGGTTGAAAAAGTCAGGACATGTATATGGGTACGTATCCCGGGAACGGGGTGCTACAATCTATCCGCCTAACAAAAATTTCATCCTCGAAATTTCTATAAGGAGGAAGATGAACACAGAAGAAAGTAGGGTTGATGGGAATATCATGATGGAATGGATATGATAATGAAAAAATTTTCAATTCAAGACATGATAAAATGGGGATAGTGGTCACAGGCGTCACCTCCAGGGATCCTCGTTCCAAATATAGGGCATCACTCTCTGTTCCACTTCAGTTGATACTTCAGTTTCCTTGGTGGTCAAATGATATGCTTTCCGCTTTCTCCCATCTGCTCTACCTCTTGGTCTTCTCTGTGCTTGATTGAAGACATACCACTGGAAGGGAATGGAGCTCTCCTTCTGATTGGTCCTGGTACCCTTCTTACTGGTGGTACTGGAAGTGTTGGTTGAATCAGGGTGGTACTGCCCATCCATCTGAATGAACAATCCCTTATCATATGACCATCAGACCGACATGCTAAGCATACTTTGTTTGCCATTCTGCAATCACGCTTGTAGTATCCGAGCTTCAGACAATACCCACATCTTATTTGCTGAGGGAGAGGTTGGAGTAATTGCTCTGCTAGTGGGGTATCCAGGGGTCCGACTGAGTCTTCACCTCCCTTCAACTGAAAGTATCTCTTCACTGACTTTCTCTGCATCTCATCCTGATGCTTCTTTCCCAATCCCCTTTCTACCTCACGAGCGATGATAAGGACCTGAGAATACATCTTGAGTTGCTGGGGTATAAGAAACATCTGGATCTGCATCCTCAAACCTTGCTGGAATCTCTTCGCTCGGTTCTCCTATTGGCCACCATGTACGGCGCGAACCGGCTCAGTCTCAGGAACTCTGCAGCATACTTGTCTACAGTTTGGTCCCTCTGCTGCAATCTGATAAATAGCTCTTCCATCTCCTTTTGTGCTGTCTCAGAGAAGAATCTCTCATAGAAACTCTTCGAGAACTGGTCCTAAGTGATGAGCTTCTCCAGCCTCGCTTCTTCTGCCAACCACCAAGTTCTGGCCACATCCTTCAGTTGTATCTTAGCCACTTCTACTTGGTTCTCATCAAGAATCCGGGCTGCCTTCAGAAGATCTGTAGTATCAATCAGCCACTGTTCTGCCTCCAATGGCTTCTCAGTACCCGAAAATGTAGCTGGCTGCAGTCTTCTGAAATCGGATACCTTGCCAGGCCTCTGCTCTCTAAGTGTTGTCAATAATATCTGTCACAAGAGCTCTGTCTGCTGATGCTGACTCTCCGTCATGCCATGAAGTACCCTCGTCATGTTGTCGCTCTCTCCATTGGAACTGTCACGAGAAGTGCCAGGACCGTTACGGGTTCTCCATCTTTCCATATCTGAGTTGGTTGAAGGGATGATGGGAAGAAGCTGAAAGGAGAGATAGAAGGGCCTCAGGATCCAAGGAAAAGATTGCAAGGAAGGAACAGATAACACCGCACTTGTGATTAGAATGTATATTCAAGACTTATACTCCCTAGCTGCAAATTAATATATCATTAATCTGCCAACTGGTTGTACTGAAGGTTTGTGAGCCTAGGCTCTGATACCACCCTGTGACGCCCCGATCTCGCGGGTACGGAGACGTCACTACGATGTATATACGCAAGTAAGAAATACCCTCACGTATAAACGCTAAGCATCAGTACAGGCAAGAATCAGTGGCGGAAGCATAGTAGTAATATACATTCCAACAGAATAGTACAAGTATATGGTTATCACAGAAAGTGATACAATATTATAGGAATATTACATCACTAAAAAATACAAGAGTATGTAATGTGAAGAGATATACAAAAGCTGAGAGGTGCTCACGAGCAGTAAGAGGGACCTCGAGAGCCAAACAGGAGCAGAGCTGGAAGGAAGAGCTACGGCGGCGTTCAAGCTTCTGCTACACTCCGATCACCACGGGAGGATCCGCTGCGCACTCTGATCAGCTACAGCCAAGCCACCATGGTCCGGGCACTAGAATCTGGACATGAGAATTCAGGGTTGTCAGACGCAACCCTGCGAGTACATATATAAAGCCAAATGACGTGCATAACAGGTATACATGTACATGATCAAGTGACGTGGTCCAAGTATGCAGGTACAAGTAATAACAAATAACATAAGAGAAATTAAAGAAACGACAATAAATCTGAAACTGAAAATATGCATAGAAGGTAGTATGAAGAGCATAGGTACATGTGATAAATAAGTTAAACATGATAACTACAAGTATGGAAAAAACTAGTTGTACAAGCTCAGATTATGGAGTCACAGAACAGATACGTTAAGGGGATAATCCAAATAAGGAAACCCTCATCTATATATCACATATCTCATGTCACCATTATCTAAGTTTATACAACTTGAGTTGTCCTAAGAGTAACAGAACTATAGTGTGTCAATAGTAATCATTGTGCCACATATATCATATGTCATAAGGCAGGGTGTCAACTCAGAACATAACACTATAGCTAAAATATAGAAGTATAGCATTTTAATTTATCCAATAATAATAATCAGTAACGTTTGATATTTCAATCGTCTCCTTACCAGCGCCTCACATCACCGATCGTCCATACTAGAGTTCGCACTCTGTAGAACTTACCCAGGTCTGATATGTGAGTATCAGGACCCGAACAAAGGAGTGACCAAATATTACACGTTCCTAATATTATTACTGTTTAGTTGTTTTATGTTATTCATCCGATTCATATGCTTTTGTATGTGCTACCAGTACACATACATCCACTTATAAATAAGATGAGTTATTATTTGAAAACTGATAAATCTGATGGCTCATATTTATAGTGGGTCACGTTTCTGCCCGAGACTTGGGAGTACAGGCTATTGCTTCCGGAGACTTATTATTACGCGCCTCACACGACAATTCAGATTCAGGCTACTGCTTCTGGGGACTTATCATTACGCGCCCCACACGACAATTCAGATATATCACCATTGTAAATATGACATCATACTGGTTTCCATCAGTTTCCTCCACCCAGTGTAAGTTGAGTATTTTATTATATATATTGCCCAAAGATAATGTCCACAAGAGTATACAGTATAACCATGATTATCCAATTATGAGAATTAATAAGAGTATAATATCAGGAGTATAATATCAGGAATCACCCTTTTTCATGGGTCCAGGAGTACAGGAGTTCAGGAGTACCAAATATCTGGTAACAGTGTAATAATCATGCATATGCCAGGTAATACAGGTGTCAGGTGTCAATTATAACATGTCAAATATAGCATGGTAAGTACCGGTTTCGGGTATCATATGTCAAGTATAGCTGACAAGTACTGGTGTCGGGTATCATGTGTCAAATATAGCATGGTAAATATCGGTATCGGGTATCTATGTCAAATATAACATGGCAAGTACCGGTATCGGGTATCTGTGTCAAATATAGCATGGCAAGTACCGGTGTCAGGAATCATAGGTCAAATATAGCATGGCAAGTACTGGTGTCCGGTATCATATGTCAAATATAGCATTGGGAATCATAGGTCAAATATAGCATGGCAAATACCAATGCCATATATAGCATGGCAAATATTGGTGCCAAATATGGAAAGTGGTGGTGTCAAATATAGCATGGCAAGTGTCGGTGTCAAATATAGCATGGCAAATACCGGTGTCCGATATCATGTGTCAAATATAGCATGACAAGCACCGGTGTCAAATATAACATGGCAAGTGTCGGTGTCAAATATAGCATGACAAATATTAGTGTCCGGTATCATGTGTCAAATATAGCATGGTAAGTACCAGTGTCCGGTATCGTGTGTCAAATACAGTATGACAAGTACCGGTGCAAATAACATATATCAACTTGTATATCTGTGTATTATTTAATAAAAGTTATAGTGACAATTACTAAGCATGTAACGGTAATAGTAAAGCATATACAACACAAAAATGTACTCGCATAATGATAAAATAGATATATGTTAAAAAGGAACTGTACTCGCCTAATACCGGGACGAAATATCGGATAAAAGTCTGAGAAGTCCGCGAATACGAATGAGCAAGCCACTAGCCCATACACAAATACTAAAATATATAAATATAAATATATTTATAAATATTAGAGAGGGAATAAGAGATGTGAGAAAGAGGAGAGGGAAAGTTGTAGGAAGGAGATAGAGAGTAGGAGAGAGAGTATAAGGTATTTTTAAAAGAGAATGAATAAGGAATTAAAGGATAGGGGTAAGATGGAAAATAAAGAGATGTAATTAGGGGGTTAAAGTGGGGTAAAAGGGGAAAGAAGAAAAAGGAAAGGAATAAAAGAAAGAAGGAAAGAAAGAATGAAGAAAGAAAGAAAGAAAAGAAGGAGATGGGAGGCGGAAGTGGCCGGCGGCCTGATCGGCGCCGGCGACGCCGCCGGCGAGGAAGATGTGCGCGCGCGACCGGCCCCCGGGAAGAGGGGAGTGGTAGAGTTTGGTTTTGGTTGGTTGTTTGTGTTGTTAAAGGAGGTGGTGGTTGTTGGTTGAAGGTGATGATTGGTGGTGTTGGGGAGTTGGAGGAGGAGGAGGAGGAGGAGATGGTGGTTGAGGGGTTGAAAGTGGAGGGGGTGGTGGGTTGATGGTGGATTTTGGAGAAGAAGAGGAAGTGGTGGGATGGGTTTGTTTGAAATTGAAGGAGGTGGGTTGGAAGTTGAGGTGGAGGGAACTGGAGAAGGGGAATGGGAAAGTAGGGGGCGCCGGCGGCGCTGATGGTGCTGGGGTGGTCGGCGGCCATGGAGGGAAGCGGATGGGGGGGTGAAAAAGGAATTGGAGAGAAATATGGGTGAAGGAAGAAGGAAGGATGGTTTAAATAGAAAGAAAGGGAGTGGGGAGTAATGGAGTAGGCATGGGAGAGCGCAGGGCTACTCCCATGTGCTGCTGCTGTGTAGGAGCAGGGCGTAGGTCGCAGAAGTTGCAGGGAATGAGGAGAAGGAAAGAGAAAAAGAAAAGAAGAAAAAGAAAAGAAGGAAAAGAAAGGAAAAGAAAAATAGGGAAAAAATTGAAAAAATTAGTAAATAAATATATTATTAGATAATTAAATTAATAAAAAATTCTGAGATTACAAAGTAGAGGAGTGAAAAAGCAAAAGGTAAGAAAAGAGAGGGTCGGTAAATAATATTATTATTTTAATAGGGCGAAAATTTGACTGTTCCAGAAACTTTTTGAAAATTTCTCAAAAATAGGAAATATTATTTTAAGATGCTCAGTGAAATCAGATTTGAGAAATTCATTATATTTTTTAAATTAAAAATCCTGAAATTTTTCAGTGATACTGGGCGACACCAGAATCGGTGAAATTTTGATAAATTTAGAAAAATTTCAAAAAAATTTTACAAAGAAAATGAAATTATAAGAAGTAACGTGAAAGCTATTTTTGAAAATTTAGTCCCGTTTGAAAACTAAAAATCCGGGAATCAGTCAGCGATGCTGACCAACACTGGTTCTGGAGATTTCGCAGAAAAATTCTGAAAAATTCTAAAAATGATGAAAAGTTTAAAATATTAGAAAACAGTGTCTGATATTAAAATCAATCAAATCGGACTAGCAGAATGGTTAAATCAGGCTACAGGCTGGTTCCGGGTTCCCGGTCCGGGTCAGGGCTGACTCTAGGCTGAGAACCCAGATCTGATACAATATAAAATAAGTAATCACAACTCAAAAGTAAATACTGGAAGAAAATTGTAACAATAGGGTTGAAAAAGTCGGGACATGTATCTGGGTACGTATCCCGGGAACGGGGTGTTACAGTTGGAAGCTCAGGAGCAAACCTCCAAGGCTCAGTAAGAAGCCTTGGATAACATTCAATAGATGCTCGCCCAACTCCTCACTAACTGGAATAATAATGATACCGAGAGTAATCATAATGAGGAGGAACATCATGATGATGAACAACCAAGACTGAGAAGTCAAAAGAAAGTTCTTCTATGGATGCTGAAGTCCTTAAAGGCATCCAAGTTCAGGTCGCATCCCTAACGCAGAAGAATGAACTGAAGAAAGTAGGGGCAATCCATCCTTACTCCTTGGAATGGGATTCAGTACCATACCCGTCAAAATTCAAGCCACCAACGTTACATACGTATGATGGTAAGAGCTCGCCAAAACAGCACATCTCTTACTTCTGGTCTCAGACCGGTAACGTTACAGATAACGACGCAATCATGGCCAGACTGTTTATAGGCACCCTGAAGGGGGTAACATTCGACTGGTTCCGAAGCCTTCCTCCAGGCTCTATCAATTCCTGATTGATTAGAGACCCGATTTCTTTCTCTTTTTTATGAGGACGACACTGAGGTAACCATGGACAAACTCCTCTCTACCGTATAAAGGAAGGGCGAATCTTTCCGTGACTAAATTGAGCAGTTTAGAAACTTGTCTCTGATGTGCCCAGCAGGGATGCCATTGCCCATGCTCTTGCAGACATGCAGGCATAACTTCCTGGATCAAGTGGAGATTCGTATGGGAGTTGTCAAAACCCATACCTGAAAGGAACTAGTTAAATAAGTTGAGATAGCTAAAAAGTCAGCTAAATAGTTCGAACCATCTACCCCTAAAGGCAAATGGGATATGAATAATAAGGGGCGCGGCAACATGGCACAGTCCTCCCAAGTCAAAGGGAAAGAGACTATGTTCATTGAACTGTCAGGGGATGTTCATCCAAAGACAAAGAAGAGTGGCGCCAATAATCAAGAGTTTAAGTTTCCTCTGAAACAATATTCCTTCAAAGATGAGTAGGTGGTTATGACATTCCATCTACTCCACAAAGGGAATAAATTGAAACTACCGGATGCTCGACACCCTAATGAAGGGGGACGCACGAACGATCCCAATTATTGTCTCTTTTATAGGGTGGTTCATCATCCTACTAATAAGTGCTTTGTCCTTAAGGACAAAATTCAGGTTTTGGTCGATGTCAGAGTTCTGACTCTAAAGTCAGAACAAAAGAAAGTTGCTGCGAACATGGTAACTCTCGAGTTCGGCAAAATCCCAAAAGTCACAGTTCCTGACGGGTCTTTCCCAATCCCTAAAGCACGGCTAGAAGTAAAAGATTCTTCAGTTAAAGCTCAAGAGATTAAGGGTCTTATTCCCTTGACATTGAAAACAGGGAAAATCATGTGGATACACCCAGACCTTGCCCAAGACGAACAATGGATTTCAAAGAAATCCATGTCAAAGGGCAAATCTTGTAATGTTATCTCTATCTTGCCGGATGACGGCAATGTGAATCAGCTTCTCTTAGCGAGTCTGAGGGGGAAAAGCACGCTTGCATAGCGCAGGCTGATGTACCTCAGCCGACAGGCACTCATCCAGAAAATCATACTTAAAACAGTATGATAGGGTTACTGACGAGACACAACAGCAAACGACGTCATTACAGTACCCATGCCAGCTCCGGTCCCGACAACGAGAAAAGAGAAGCAGAATGAAGTCCGGTTTGACCATATCCTGAAGAAGCCCTTAGACATAGGACTTAAAATGCCTTTTCGCTTTGACATATTGGCCCAGCTGGCCAATATCCCCGCTCGTATCACCATACACGAGTTGCTTCGCCTTTCAAAAGAGACAAAAGAAGCACTTAGGGATGCCCTAGCTAACTCATAATCATTTCTGACACATATGCCAGAAACCCCTAAGGATGACACTCAGCGCTCTTTCTCTGAATGTCATCATATACAGTCAAAAGTACCCGCTATTATTTCACAGCTGAGGACATCTCCTCAAGGACAATAAACACGATCGACCTTTGTATATACCGGATACATCGGCTCAACATGCATTGAAAGGGTACAGGTTAATCTAGGGTCTGCACTTAGCTTCATCCCCAAAAGGCTCCTCTACTTTCTTGGCATACCACTGTATCGATTATCTGCAACCACTACGACGATATACGGATTGTCTGCAACCACTACGACGATATACAGTTTTAATGCAGGGAGTAGTCACCCACTCGGAAAGATTCGACTCTGTTGCCGAATCAGAGACCTGAAATCAGAAGTGACGTGTTATGTCATTGACGCTGACACGTCATACAATTTGTTGCTAGGACGACCTTAGATTCACGCTAACTGGATTATCCCCTCTACTTTGCACCAGTGCTTCAAATATGTTAAAGATGATGTAATGGTACGAACGGTGTTCGCTGAGAAATAACCATTCAAGGGGGTGAAAAACTACTTTACTGATACTCTCCTATATCAGGAAATCGGTAAAACATCAAAAGAATCATTGCCTGACAACGATGACAGTGGCAATGAGGCGGATTCAGAATCTGAAGGAGACATGCCGCTACTTTGGTCGGTGAACCAATTGTAACATATTTTAATAATCCTCAATGTAATACTCATTCTGAGGATGATGATGAATGGGTGATTAATGATAATATTTCCTTTGATTATCCTGCGAGTGTCAAACTGTTTGAATCTATCACAAATAGCTCTCTACACATGCCCTTGCATAAATCAAGCACATCAAGTACATCTGTGGAATGCATAGAAGGGTCCACTTTAGTGGTTCCTCCGTCAAAAAGGGTCAATCACCAATAATATTCGGTAGAGCCTAACTGCAAAGCTCTACGGTCAAAGATTCGAGTTCAGACTCAGAGACCTCGTAATTTTTCTATTATGCACGATCAGCACAGCATATGATGAGGAAAATGGGATACAGTCTACAGCGTGGGAATAGTATGAATTTCGAAAAATGATGACGTGATTTTCTGCATAATTTTGTGCCAAAAGGGAAATCAGCAAATTACTATGATAAAACACGCAGGGGGTTGGGATACATTACACCTCCACCGTCTACATCGATTCGATCTAAAGATAACAAATCGATCCCATCACGCTCTTCCTCTTTCTCCGAATGGGAGTCAGATGTCAGTGTGAGAACGATATTCGAGAATCTCACCATTAATATGACTTCAAGTAGCCAATTGGAGCCTGCAAAAGTTACTGATGTTGAACCATGGGCTCAGCAATTGGATTGCCAGTGAGAAAAGCGATTCAAACAACACGAACCACCTATTGAAGATATAGTGATCCAGGTTAACTTGGGTAATTAAGATCACCCTAAACCCATCTTTATAAGTGAGAGCCTATCACTTACGGAGAAAGAAAATTTTATAGTACTCGTAAGGAAATATATCGATGTCTTCGCATGGAACTATGAAGATATGCCCGGACTTGATCCACAAGTAGTCATGCATCGTCTGAATATCAGGCCTGAACCAAGCCAGTCAAGTAAAACAACGACGATTTTGCCCAAACATTATGAAAGTTATTGAGGCCGAAGTTCGTAAACCCATCACCTGTGGTTTCATATGGGAGGAACATCATCCAGATTGGGTTGCTAACATTTTTCCTGTTCTTAAGAAGAATGAAAAATTCGGATCTGTATTGACTACCGCGATCTCAATACAGCCTGTCCTAAAGACGAATTCTCATTGCCCATCACCGATGCATGATTGATAATACCTGCGGATTCAAAAGAATATCTTTCATGGACGACTTTTTCGGGTATAATCACATTAAGATGTATCCAGAGGATGAGAAACAAACTTCATTCTGGAAACCGTTGGGGGTATACTGCTATACCGTGATGCCCTTTGGATTAAAGAACGCAGGAGCAACTTATCAGCGTGCAATGAGTACAATTTTTTGTGACCACCTCCTAAAGACGGTAGAATGTTATGTCGACGATATTTCTATCAAAAGTCGCGATAAGAATGACCATCTTCGTGACTTAAGACAATGTTCGACATAATGCGGGCTCATCGACTGAAGATGAATCCGACAAAATCCTTCTTGGGGGTTTCAAGTGGCAAGTTCCTGAGATTCATGTTACATCAAAGGGAATTCATCTTGACCCGGATAAAGTTAAAGGCATTCAGAGCATGCATCCACCTAAGAATCTCAAAGAACTTAGAGGCCTGTAAGGTAGACTGGCCTATATCAGAAGATTCATCGCAAATCTCTCAGGCCACTGTTAACTGTTCACCCAACACATGAAAAAGGGTGTCTCTTTTGTATGGGATCAAACCTGTCAAGAAGCTTACAAGGATATCAAAAGATACCTCACTAAACCTCCGGTCTTAGTGGCTCCCATATCAGGAAAATCATTCCTACTTTATGTGAAAGTTATGGACCATTCTCTCGGTGCTCTGCTTGCCTAAAAAGACAATGATGGTCACGAACAGGCTATTTATTATCTGAGCAGGACTCTGATAGGAGCGGAATCTCGTTATAACCCTATTGAGAAGGAATGCTTAGCTCTTATCTTTGCTATTCAGAAGACGCGACATTATTTGGTCGACCAAACCATACATGTCATTTCCAGAGTGAATCCTTTGCGTCTTCTCATGACGAAATCAGGATCACTGAATTCTAGATTATTTAAATAGGCTTTCCTTCTGTCTCACTATGATATGCTCTTCGTCCCTCAGAAGGTAGTCAATGGCCAGGCACTTGCAGATTTCTTGGCTGCTCATCCGGTGCCGGAAAGCTCAAAACTTCACGAAGACATTCCCGATGAGGTTTTCAAATCTAATATAACTTCAGAAGATGAAATGTGGCAGATGTTCTTCGATGGAGCATCACGAATAGGCCCTAAAGGTAAGATCATTGCTGGTGTGGGGGTTGTATTTATCTCACCACAAAACTATGTCCTTCCTAGGGGGTTTTCATTGACGGAATCATGTTCCAACAATGTGGCAGAATACAATGCTCTACTCATTGGCCTTTAGCTCGCTCATGAAATGGGGGTACGCTACGTTGAAGCCTGTGGTGATTCAAAACTGATCATTAATCAGGTTAAAGGAGAATATAAGGTCCGTCGCGGAGATTTGGTACCTTATTATCATGCAGTCATCAAAATGGCTAACTCATTTGATGGCTTTTATATCGATCATGTGTCCCGATCCCAAAATACTAAGACCGACGCTCTGGCTGCACTAGCAGCCACGTTTGCTTTACCAATTGACACAACGTATCACCTTACAGTGGCTACTCACACCTTATTTGTTCTAAACATGTGTTAAAAACCAAGTAAGTCCATAGCATCTCGACGGATTTTGAACCAAGAGATTGGTGATTTTCCTCATTGACTATTCTTTGCATGATATATTGTCGGATGACCCTAAAGAAGTGGCATCTATCAGACGAAGGTCTCTCCGTTTTTACTATGATCCAATAGTAAAGACACTCTACCGTCACTCATATGACGGTATCCTCCTCATTGCCTTTCTAATTCAGAGGCATAAGAAGTGCTTAAAGAAGCGCACGATGGCATATGCAGAGCTCATCAACTAGGTCCAAAACTCAAGGACTAATTACACAGACTTGATATTATTGGCCGACCATGATAGTCGATGCCATCCAATATGCACGAAGGTGTAAAGACTGCCAAATTCATGCGGACTTCATACATCAGCCTCTAGAGTTGCTCCATCCAACTGTTGCTTCGTAGCCATTTGAAGTGGGGAATTGATGTCATAGGGCCAATCAGCCCCTCTTCAACAAAAGGTCACAGGTTTATCTTAGCAATAACTGATTACTTTTCAAAGTGGGCAGAAGCTATACCACTTGTGGAAGTTAAAACTTTCAACGTGGTTAATTTTATCAAGCATCATGTCATCCATCGATTCGGTGTCCCCAGGTGGATCATCCATAATAACGGTCCCTAATTCGTGAGCCAAGTATTTTATCGATTCTGTGACAAATAGCGGATTTAGAATATGGCATCAACCGCTTATAACCCTACTGCTAATGACTTGGCGGAAGCATTCAACAAGATAATTATAAAGTTACTCAAAAAGTTCATTTCATCGAATAAGTGAGACTGGAATGAGAAGCTTGGTGAATGTCTTTGGGCCTACCGAACCACAGTTCAGACCCAGACAGGCAATACACCTTTTTTCCTGGTACACAGGTGCAAAGCATTCATACTGTTAGAAATTCAGATTCCATCATTACGAGTCACTTTAATGATCAGAATAACAAAAGAGGACAATGATCGATTACGTCTTCAAGAGCTCGAAGGCCTGGATGAGAAGCGATTATAAGCTCAACAACATATTGAGTTGTATCAAGCGCGAATCTCGAAGGCCTTCAATAAGAAGGTTAAGTAAAAGGTCTTCCAGAAAGGAGATTTAATTTTAGCCGTCAGAAGACCGATGATCATGACGCACAAAACTAAAGGCAAATTTCAGCCCAAATGGGAAGGACCATTTGTGATAGAAACAGTCTATTCAAATGGAGCATATCGTCTTATGACTTCAGACGGTAACACACTCATAATGCCAATCAATGGCAGATTCTTAAGGAAGTATTACCTTTGATAGGATCTTTCTCACGATCAAGTTAACATTACACCTCTGATCAAGACCTTCAGATCTGAGACATTTAGAAAGAGCACTCCTCTTTTTTTCTAACTGGATCACACTGCCATAAACTAGTGTCGAGCCGATCGAACACCGGCTGCATTAAAGAAGAATTAAGGTTATGAACTTTGGTTTTAGCCTTATCACTCTTCTCCAATTCATGGTCGACTAGTGTCGAGCCAGTCGAGCACTATTGATGTTAAAGAAGAAATGAGATGTCAAGTTATTTTAGCCTTGTCACTCTTCTCTGATATTAAATATGTACCTATCTTCAACTTAGAAGAATAGGTCAATTTTGAAGTCGAGCATGCCTAAGCAATAGTTGCAGGCAGATGGTTTATTTAGCCTAATGTTTCTATGAATAACGTTGGCATACCTCCCTGCCCCTGTTCGATCGACTCAATGACAAAAGAAGATTCGCGATGCATCCTTGTAGAACCTTTTCACTATTTCCACGTTCATATCAAGAACATGGTGGCCGATCGAATGACAAACACAAATGGGTTTATCTGATGACTTATCTTGCCAAGTCGAATTTATTAAAGAAGGTTTGTGACACGTCCTTCTGCAGAATCTTTCCAATATGGAAATAAGATAAGGATTAGTAGAGAGTCCACGACAGAGGACAATCTTCAAATTGAGATCTCGCAAAAGTCATGCCCACTTCTTTAATCCCCAGCTCATCTACAGAGTGAAAACCGAGGGGAAGCATTACGTTGCTCAAAGTAGCGAAATGATCCAACGCCTCTAACGGCTAAGAATAGAGGAAAATGTTGACCTTAAGCCCAACATAAGTCCTTGACAACTCATCATGCTGAGGGGAATAGCATGGCTAGCCCAACTCAAACAGTAGTTGGTAAAGGTATATCAAATCCGCTGACAGCTGAGGATTTGCTAAAAATCCTAAGGGACCTGTTCCCATTTGACTCCTCTCCAAAGTCACTTACCAATTCCTGTCCATGAAATGGTAGGACCACTTAAAAAGGTATTCATTTTCCTGGCAAAATGATGAGTCAAACCAATCATGTTAACATTAAACCTCTGATAGTAAAACTCTAGCGTCCTCCCTGGCGGATGAAATCAACTTCCTCAGCAAATCAAACTCCACTTGTCATTCTCTTCAATAGAATGACAGGTCCACTCAAATTGCTATTATGTTCAGACACCTCTAATAGTAAATGAATCTTTGTCAAGTTAACATCATACCTCTGACAGTGGCTTTATAAATCCCCAAGCGGAGAAGCTGTCACAATTGCTTCTGACAAAATCTCCTTCTAAATCCCCAGCAAGAGTTCTTGTTGTCACGTTAATGATTACCTCTGATATTGATCTCTTATGGAATTCATTTAACTCGCCAGCGAGTTTCTAAGTAGACTCTCTTCAAAGTCTATTATTTCTCTCTCAGTCCCAAGGGGCTTTCTTGGTTATCAAGTTAACAATATACCTCTGACAACTTCTTCCAAAAATATCTAAAGGAGATATCAATTTTTCATGAAATTAATTCATAAATCTTACTTCCCCCTAAGCGGATTATTTCTTTGACCGTCACGTCCATCTTGTCACCTCTGAATGGTAAAGATTCTGAGCTTGGTGCTTTCTCAATCGGTTATGTCCATTATTACCTCTGAACTGACAGATAATCAAGTCTCATCTTTTAGTCCAGTAAGGACTATTCCTTTGCCGTTATATCCAATTCGCCACCTCTGAACAGCAGGGTTCTGAGTCTAGCAACTTCCAATCGGTTATGTTCATGTTACTTCTTAACCAGCGGTATCCAGATCTCTCTTTCTTATGGTACTTCAACTATCATGTCCAGTTTACCACCTCTGAACAGATGAATCCATAATTTTGTTCTCCTTCCCCTATAAGGGCCGGGAGTTCTTACTGTCATATTAACATTAAACCTCTGAACAGCAGATTGTGAATCTGAGTCCCTTAGTTGGTCATGTCCAGTCAACCACCTCTGAACCAACAAGACCCTAAATCTAATCTATCTTTGCAATCCCTTGTGGATTAGCTGCCAAGTTAATACGACTACCTCTGGCAGCGGATTCGAAGTTTAGTGTGCCTTAGTCTATCACGTCTAGGTTATCACCTCTGAATAGACGAGTCCCTAAAATCGGGTTCATCTCCATTTTGTCATCATGTCCAGGTCATCACCTCTGAATGGCAAAATTTCTCATGTCTAGTTTGTCGCCTTTAATTGGCAAATGCTAGACTTCATTTGTCTTAGTTCAAGTAGGAACTATCACAGGCTGTGGTGCCTAATTCATCATAACCTACTCATAAATCTGATGATCTTTAATCTGTTATATTAATATTTACCTCTGAACAGTAAAGATCGTTAAGCTCATTCTTTTCTAACCTTAGCTCAACATGATTGGAGTCGAGCAATTTAGTAACTAATCCTATCAGTTCATCTGACTAGGTTAGTTATATCATTATTTTCTTTCTTGTTTAAGAATTGCAAACTCAGAAGATAAAACAAGTTGAAAGTACAACAGAGGAGTCAAATAAAATTACTTTTTATTGATTCAAAAAGGAGGATATATGGATTACAAGCTACGAGGGTGCTTCATAAGACTTGATCCGTTCTTCAAGGATGGCTAGCGTATTCTTCCTCTCTTTAGCAGCTCTGATGAATGCCTGCGATCTCAACTTGGCCTCATTAAAGTTCGCTGTCTGGGACAGACGAGCATCAATTTAAGCCAAAGTTGCCCTCTGTTCTAGTTTCTGTTGCAGGATTTTGTCATTCTGAGTCTTGAGCTGCTTCAGCTGAGCGATCTCCTTAAGACGTACCGGTTCAGCCTTGGACAAAAGAAGATTGGCTCTCTTGATCATCTTCTTGGCCTTCTCAATTTTATCCTCAGCGTCGAGAAGAGCACTATTGGAAGCATCTATGGCGTCCCCAATTTTCACTTTTCTTGTCTCCAAGGATGTTAAATCTGAAGATATCGCCTTAGCTACTTCCTGTGCTGCAAGATGGGCTTCACGCATCTGAGCAGTAAGATGTTCGAGCTCTTCAGTAACTAAGGAATCCAGATCCGAATTGCTGAGACGGCGTCATTCATCTACATCCCTCTCAAGCCTTTCCATAAAAAGCTCCAATGTAGCAGCCAGGTCATCCCCTCTGAAGTCTCGAATACTTTCAATATTTCGAGAGAGGACTACCTTTAGAGCAGAAAATGAGGTAGTCGAGCCCTTCAAGATCAAAACCACGGATCGCTTTAAACTCTTATAGAAGCTGTCAACTATCTCGGCCACAAATTCTTTCTCAGCTTCAACTACTCCCGGTGAGCGAGTAGTACCCAAAGACAAAACTTCCACTGGCTTCACTGACATAACCGTAGAGGAGATGGCAGAAGTGCTGGCTGGAGAAAGACGAGAGATCGCCGGTGATCTTGGAGGAGTCCTCATCGAAACTAGTACATTAGCCACGATGGAAGTAGGGCTAGTGACTATTTTAGGGAGAGCTGGCTCAACGACTAGTGTCAGAGACGTAGGACTGGTAATTACCTTCAGCCCCGTGGTTGTCAGCGTAGGGAGTGAGTTTAGTTTTGTAACCACCGTTTCCTCAACCTCTTTAGTTCCACTGGCAGGCTCGGGCTGATACAGGGCAGGCCGTGGTACAAGGGATCCAACTCAGCAACGTCCGTTGCAGTTAAAGTACTTGCTTCACCCCTGATTCCCTGAGGAAAATTAGCTGGCTCCCTTGAAGTCGATGCACCCAAAGGCGGAACATCTATGATAAGACTTTGTTTGAGTAAGGCATAATGAATATCAGGGGAGAATTGCTCCCAAAAGATCAAAATATTACCGAGAGGCGATACCGCCTCAACTGCCTCAGCCGCAGTCTCCCTCTGAACTTCCTCGACGGTAGCATCAATCCAGTCAGGCTCCATAGAAAAGTTTTTGGCAGATGCAGGAGGGACGGCCGACTCACCTTCGCTCGCCGAAGCCTCTGTGGTCCATCCTATAGAGCTAGAAGCCATTGGACTCCGTTTCGAGATTCCAGCTCCCGAAGGACCGACGTCAGCCGCGTCACCTCTGGAATCCTCTGAGACGTCAAAGTAGCTAGCCTCGTCACCTTCTTTATAAGTGAACAGAGGATCATAATAATTCTCCTGTTTTCCTGCTACCTCGGTTCTTGGTCCTCTTGCAGTCTCAGTCCCTGAGTCATAAGATAAACGAATGAGATGTATGGAATATATAAGTACGTGCCGCAAGAGGGAAACTGATCTTACCCAACCCGGGAACAACTTTATCAGTTATCTGTTTTTGCGCCGATAGTTTAATAACTAATGGGGCAGGAGGAGGAGGCATTACAGCTGATTCACCCTCTGCAATAATAGTGGGAGTGTAGCGACGAGGCTTCTTCACTACCCTCTCCCTACGAGATCCACCTTGTCGCTTTCGTTTGAAGTGGACATCGGGATCTTCTTCCTCCACCTCTTCCATCTCCACATCTTTCATAGGGGTTGTCCCCTACCCTACTAGGAGCATCTAGTGGAACCTCAGCACCTGCGTCTCCTTCAAAGTGGGAGCTTTCTACTTCAGAAGCCTCACTATCGGTAGTAGCAACGAACTCTCCAAGCCTGGCACACAGACCCTTCTGCCCTCGCCCCTCTCAATGACATTTCGCTTCAGCCGCTGAGAGATTAACTTCATGCCAAAAGAGTTAATAGAAAATCTGGCTGGTGTGGAGTTTGAAGTTCTATACCACTGACAGAACCCCAAAGTTGTCAGAAGGTTCGAAGTTCTCAGCGACATGCACAGACACGCCTCAGTACAGCCAGCAATAAAGAACCACCAAGGACGAGCACCATCAATGAGGCTCCCCATAAACGCCAGGCTGGTGTTCGGGTTACTTACATATAGTTGGTCATACTCGAACTGACGAGCAAATCGACTCGGGACATAAGGCTCTAAATAGAAGGTATCCCTGCTACTTTACACTAGATGAGATGGCCGAATGCTAACCAGCCATTCAAAGATCCCCCGGCTCAACGACATCTTCCCCTCTCTTATATCCTTGAATTCTTCATCGTAGCCTGCATCGTGAATGTAGGGAAAGCACCGAAAAAGACTTTAAACATCGTGCCGGCACAGCAGCTTATGGACTGCGGCCATATAGGTCCGTAACCATGAAGATCTCTCAAACCGACGAAGAAGCGCCATTCGAACGCCTTCTGGAGGCTCTTCACCAGCTTGAATAATAGCAGGACAGTGAAGAGCGAACCATGCCATCAAATAGGTGTATGATAGGGCGATCCTGGGGTTTGGTCCGTCACGGGGCAAGATAGTGCTTTTTTCCCTTTTCGTTATTGGTGGCCTACAGAAAGCCTCCGTCAAGACACGAAGGCCCTGTTGAATATAACACACCATTGCCGGGAGAAGTCCAAGGGAATGACCGTGGACTAGGCGAATGGCCGACAATAAGACAGTCGAAAGAATAGCGTCGCTAGAAAGAGATGGCAACGCACATCTCTTCAACCAAACTGATAAAAACCCGGCCAAAAGTGCTTTCCAGGATGTCGGTCGACGGGCTTGATGGTGGAAACTCCTGAGAATGTCACCCTTCCCATAAGTACCATCACCTTCTTCCAAGACCAATCTCCCTGAGAATGTTCTTGCATCCTCCAAAAAATATCTTCATCTGCAACCCCGCAGTGAGCCGCTTCAGGAGCATCTTTCAGGTTGGGGAACAAATAATTTTCCCAGCTCTTCGAACTACTTGAAACTCCCTTATGGCTTCCGTACATACTCGAGCAAATGTAAAATGGCACATTAACTTGCGGTAAGTCTCGAACAAGGCCGGCTCTTGCTTCTCCAGAAGTGCCAATTCCATCTCGCATAGGAAGTATTTTTCGTAAGGGAAAGATCCTATGGGCAGAGCAGAGACCTCCCACATCTTATTCAAAGCCATGCCCAATTTGCCTACAAGGGTAAAGAAGGTCCATGCAGCTGGACAATATAATTTGAAGATGGCGTAGAAGTTCTTTACGCTTATCTTAATGCCATAGCAGGTTACCCTGACAGCCTCGTTAAGTCCCAGCCTCTCCAAATCCTCTTCAAAATGGGCCAAGACGTACAGGGTCAAGCCCGTCCACCAGGCCTTTGGGGGATGAATCCAGCATGGAGTCCTGAAATCAGTGGCTGGATAATTGTCATGAACTTTGAAGAATTGGTTTCCAAAAGTTTGAGCCATGGCGGGATTTTCCCCCACCGGAATGTCTTGAAGAACATTCCCAGGATGGAGACCCAATATGTAGTGAGGAGGACCTGGCCTTGTATAGCCGGGAGACGAAGCTATCAATTTTCCCACATGAATGGAGTCAGTGGTCCGAGTCACTTGCCACTTCATCTTCCGAGGCCTCATCACACATTGGAAGAAAGCGAGTGAAAAATGACGCTTGTTAGATGGGAGATAATACTTCTCGCCATCCAGATTGAAGATCCACTCTCCAGCCACTAGCTGGTGATCGGTGTCGGGCGCTGCGTCCCCAAACATGAAACCGGGCTTCCAATAAATTTTTCAGTCACAATCCTCAAGGAGAGCAGTAGTTAAGATGCTCTTTATAGTGCACTGATCTCCAGCGTGGATAAGGGCATTCCAGCCAGGAGCGCTCCGCTCACTGAATAATGAGGCATGCCCTTGGAATTGCAGGCTAACATTACCATCCAGTTCCCTGGCTGTTCCAAAGAGACTGTTCAAAGGACCCGGGATATAATGCACTGCAAAAGTAAGAAGAAATTATATTAATTTATTTGTCGAAGAAAAAAGATCTAAAGCAAAAAAATTTTGCTAAGGCATAGCTTCGCTCTCCGAGCGAAGCTAGCCTAGGATTAGCTTCGTTCTGAAGCTCAGCTTCGCAATCTGCAGCTTAGCTTCGCACTCTGCATAAGGCAGAATGTAGAAAATATCCAAGTGTTAACCTCGCTCCAGAAGCTTAGTTTCGCGTTCTGTCACTGAACATAATGCAAAGAAGCTCCTAAGGGCTAACTTCGTTGGAAAGGCACTTGTGCCTAAAACTGTTCAAAGGACTTTAAGGTCATTTTTCTAGCTACGCTTCGAGAGCTAGCTTCACATCCTGCTACGTGACAGAATGTGAACAGCCCTAAGGGCTAATTTCGCATAGAAGCTTGGAGAAGAAACCATTCGGTTTCTAAATTTCAATTCACGAAATTGAAAGGGAATTAAATTTTCTAAAAATTCGGTGGATTTAAATTAAGGGAGAGCAACTCCCTGACATCACTGGATCATGGTGAATCACTCTGGATTCACCATGAAATAGCCAGTAAATGGCTTCGAAAAGAGATGAAAATCTCTGAATGAAAGGAAAAAATTCCTACCCGCAATGGGCGTTCGATGATCGGAGAAGGAGATGATGCCTCCGTAGCAGAGGTCGCTGCCTCTTTGCTGCTCGACGTTTAGGAGTCATGAAGAACTATGAAGTTCTGAAAATCCGAACGAAAAAGAAGGAAGAGAAAGATATTTGTTTCTCTAAAAATTTGAAGTGTTGAGAAGTTAATTCTCTCTTTTAGCCCATCGGGCTTTTATAGACAAAATGTCTTAATTTCCCTCCTCAAAAGGAGCGCAGACGGCCGTTTCAAATTAATTTGAGACGGCGCCTAAGCGCCTTCCCGAGAAATCTTGCTTCAGCCCCGCCAAAAGCTAACTCCGCTGCGAGTTCAACGTTCACTTCGCAAATGCTTGGTTAACTTTGCTGAAAGACGTGCCTTAGCTCTGCTAGGAGCTCACCTCTAGCTTCACAGAAATTTTGTGCTAGCTCCACTGGAAGCCCGTTCCTGACTTAGCTGAAAATCTGTTTTCAGCTTCGTGGGAAGCTTAGCTCCACTAAGAGCTTTTCTTTCCTCCTAAGCAAAAGATTACCTAAGTTAGTCCATTCCAGGTGTTTTCGAAATGCAAAAAGAAAGGGAGGGGAACAAAGTAGATAAGCAAACATTTTTATTAATTTAAAAGTGAAAATACGTTGATACTACATCAAGATTGTCTTTCATACAACAGAATCATTACTGTTCTATCTACTTTCAGGGTGATGAACCATCCCAACTAGACACGAAAGGTCTTCCTCCTGCACAAGGGCATAATCATTCGCTTAATGGCAGATTTTACCACCAAGAAGCTGGATCTTCTTTGATGAAAATTGGCAAAGGATAGGTTGCCACTAGAAAGCTGGATCTTCCTTAAATAAAATTGGTAAAGAAAGGATCCAAGACTTTACAGGTGACGTCCGCCTTCCCAAAGTGGATCATCTCGGATAAGCGACTACCAGCCCTTTCCCGAAGTGGATCATCTCGGATAAGCGACTGCCAGCCTCTTCTTGGAACGCGCATCAACTTCTCTAACATGTTCCTCCTGCTTATGATTAAAGCTTCAACTTGAAAATCAAGGGGCAAGTTTTTGGTCTCTTTCATCAAGACGAAGGAGTGGGGAGCATAGTTCACTGCAATGCAAACAGGAAACAAGTTAGCATTAAAACAAAAAAAATGCAAAGGGAAAAGAGATGAGATGGTAAGTCAAAATTCTTTGGGCGAAGCTATAGTTGTGCCTTGAAAATGGATTTCAGCTAAGCAGAGGATGGCCTCGCTTGCATAGTAATGATAGATTAGCTTAGCATAAATCAAGTCTTACCCCGCCCGAGACAGTTAGGCTGGAGAAGCCTCAAAAAGGACTAAGTCCTACTCTCGCCTATATGGCTAGCCCAGACTGGCCTGAAAGGAAGCAGTCTTGACCCTACCTACATGGCAAAACTGACTCAACCTTGAAGAGGCCAAGTCCTAAACCTCGCCTATATGGCAGATTTAACAGATCAAGGCAGGAACTCTGCATGGAAAGATCTTTTGTCCGATCAGGCAAGAAGGCTAGCTTCGCTGAGAAGCTTGAAAATAGGGTTGTAACCCTTATCTGAAAATCAGCTAAATGCGAAGACAAAAAGATTAATCCCTAAAATAGCTAGTGAAACTAAGAAAATTAAGAGAGATAAACTCCCTAAAAGTCACTGGATGGTCGAGGCTCACTAGTTCTTAATTGAGTGAGAGTCCCCACTACTTCAGGGGCTCAGTCTCCTTACTTGAGCAACAGGAAGAGGTCATAAACAAACCTCCTAGAAAGAGAGGAGTATGTTTCTCTGGGAAGGATTATAAGAGTCCTATTTATAGGCCTCGCGGCCTGGCCACGCCGCCACCACTTCAAGCTTGGGAGCGCGGGTGAAATTAAAGCATTCAAATGCTTGACCTTGAGATAGGGAATAATCTCTGTAATATCCCTAATCTAAACTACTGTATTTTTATTTTTCTAAAGTATTTATTTTGATTTACTGATTATTTTATTTAATCAAGTTAATCTATTTTTCCTGTGATTATTATGGTTGAATATGCAAATTATTTTCAGATAGTAAATGGCAAATTATTCTTCCATTATTATTTACTATTATTTCTATTAGTGTATTATTATTTCTATTGTTAGTGCTCAGTAATTATTATTAGTGTTTCTATTATTATTGTAATTAAGTATTGCTAGTTGTTAATGGTATTGGTATTATTTATTATTATTTTGATATTAGTATTCATGCTGGTACTAATCATTGTTGTTGTGTTTTCTTTCATTAGCCCCTTATTCTTTTACCCATTATCTTGACTATGCCCATTACCCTCAAACCCAATACCCTATATTTACCATTTGGAGTCTAACCCGCAACCGTTGTCACAAACCCAACCCTTTTGGATCCTACCCGTTAACTCATACCCAAACCCAACCCATTATCTAATCATATCCTAACAACTAAATCCTATCTTAATCTCAACAACCAAATCCCAATCCCTAAATAATCTCCTATCTAAATCAAATCCTAACCCATCCTTATAACCTAATCCCTATTCTAATTCATCTCATCCTTCTTAATCTAGCCGTCATCCTTCTTCTTCTCCTTCATGTGCCTCCTCCTTCCTCTCTGTAAACCAGCGCACCAACACAACCCCGGAATCACCATGGCCGCCCCCTTGCATATACAACCACACACTCCTTCAATCTATCACCATGTAGCCTCTCTCCATTGGCCGGACCACCACCAGCAGGCCATGGCCGGATCTTCTCCTCAGCACCTAGCCATGGCACTCCCCCCTATGTTCCAACAGGATCTCCTCCAGCCGCCCCTTGATCCACCAGCACAGTCCGGATCCAGGAGCAACCAGATCCATCCCCTCCTTGATCTGGCTGCAACCAGCAGACCAGCAGCCCAGGCCATCCACCAGCGCAACAGCAGAACGACACCAACAATAGCCAGGCCGGCCTCCTCCTGTGTGCAGTCCAGCAGATCCAGCGAGCAACCATCTCCCTCCAGCAGGACAGTAGCAAACGGCAGCACCCTACAGCAGACTCCCTCCTCTTGGCGTGCACTGTCCAGATCAGCAGCAAGCACAGCGCACAGATCAGATTTGCAGCAGTAGATACAGCAGCGATTTCCCTCCGACAGGCCCTTGATGCGCACGGCAGCGAACGACATCCCCTAGTGAATGTCATCCTCTCCCTCCTTCTATTTCTCTCTCATTATTATATGCATTTGATTAAAGTTGTATTTTAATGTATATATAGAGTTGATGTAGAACTGGTGTACTTTGATGTGTGTGAGAGAGAGGAGATATATGTGTTTTATTGTATGAGAGATCAGGTGTTGGTGTGCCTGTGTAATCTGCCCCGGCAGAGATATTAGTCGACTAATACCTGTTATTAGTCGACTAATACCTCTGTTAGTCGACTAATGATTTTCCCCCTAGTCGACTAATTTACCTCCCAGGAGAATGGTTGACTCTCTGTTTGTCCACTGTTTCTCTGCTAGTCGACTTGACCCATTTTGTAGTCGACTAATAGCAAGTATAGTCGACTACACCTTAGACTATGGTCGACTAATTGGAATTCCTGGAAGTGAGTAGCTCTCTGTATATCTCTGTCAGTCGACTTGCCCTACCTGTGTAGTCGACTTGGCCTTAGTGTAGTCGACTTGGTCCCCTTGATTAGTCGACTACACCTTTCCCTAGTCGACTTGTACATAACCCCTAGTCGACTACTATTGGTCTGTCAGCTAGGTATAGTTTCTTTATTGAATTGTAGACTTTACCCTCAAGTAGGTAATGACTATTGATGGATGTATGTGACTTCAAGAGATGGATATTATTGGGAATGACTTGATCTAATAGATCTTATATGCATGTATTGGATAAGTTGTCAAGTGTTGGGATCTGATGTTTGATCTTGATAGAAATGGGAACTCTTGAGGACTTGGGAATTAGAGTAGAATGATAGAGCATGTATATGTTATGATTTCGAGTGTTGGGATATCATGATTGATCTTAATAGAAGAGGGAATCTGTGAAGACTTATGGTTCAGCGTAGATTGATGGCGTGAGAGGACTAGTACTGATTATTGATATATGATGGAACGACAGTTTATTGTATTGGATTACTCGATGTAAATTGATACACGACGATCATGTGACTATTGGACATATATGTTGGTGAGGTCTAGCTCACAGGCAAAAGGATGTGAGTGGGTTGTGGGATGTCTCACGTTCGAGTCAGGCTATGTCTCACGTGAGTGGCTCCGACGGAGGCGCCGCAAGTTACCTCGAGGTTAGCCTTATTTTCTTGTATAATGGCAATATTGTAATAATTGGGAAGTCCATGTAATTATTTATTGGTGTGTACATAGGTGGGTTTTTGCATGCATGCGTGAGTGTGTAGGTGGGAATTTATTTATGTGTGGGGCTTTTTGCATGATGTGTGTGAGATCTATTAATGTATATAATAATATATTTATATAATTATGTAAAGGTGGGTTTATGTATATATATATATGTATGTATAGGTGTAGGTACGTGTATACTTTCATGTGTACGTACATGGGTGTACACGTATGTGTCCGTGTGCTTGTGTGGGTGTTTAGAGTGTATTTATATTTATTTATGTGTTGGTTGTGTGCTACAGTGTTCGGATTTGTTCGGTGAGATCCAGACTGTTGCAGGAGATTCAGATACGATTCGGATTCGTGCCGTTGTGGACCCGATACAATGGTGATTCGAAGACCGATGCATGTGATGGTTCGTAGATCAGTACCGGTTCGTGCAGTGAAGACCAGACGGAGATTCGGTTCCGAAACTACATCATTTCATGTGAGTGTTCGTTCTTGTGTATTTACCATTGTTGGTATGCTTTATATGTTGCTCTTATCATTTCATGTGATTTCCTGTTATATTTTATCAGTTTCATTACTTGTATTCGTTCATGAGATATCTATGACTGTTCACATTAGTTACCTAGTTGATAGGAACTTGTATCAGTGTTATTTTAAGTGTTATTAGTTTGTCGTTGTTGGCTTAGGCCTATTTTGGATATACCTTTAGACAGTGACTTGACTCGATCTATTGATTGGATAGATTAAGTGCTTAGTTGAGCATTAGATATATATAGATTTTGTACTTAGACATTGAGATATTAGAGTTATATCATTTCATGAATAGATGATTACTGTTTCAGACTGGGACTAATTGTAAAGGAACTTGAACTATACACTAGGTTGATCTTATATTGGATTGGTTCGTGATTTTGGTTTACGATCTATAATTTATTTGAATAATTATCAGACTTGATTTTTCTCACTTTGTGATAATTCAGTTAAGAATTTATTAGGGTATTTGAGGACATATTAGATGTGATCTTACCTTACTAAAAGATTAGAGTTCTCGACGATTGGATGGTACATGAACTTATTCAGAGTTGGACTGTGCTTTGGACTGAACTTGAGTTATAGATGACATTGGATTTACGTTGTAACCCCCTGCTTCCCGGTGTACGTATCACCATATCAGTACCCGATACGACGTACAAAATTGATTTGACCTCCGTGGTAGTCCAATTGAGCCGATTTAAGTTTTAAAAATTATTTCCTAATATTTTAGATTTTTCAGGATTTTCTGGAATTTTTCTGGATTATTTTGGAAAATCTCCGAAGTCGGTGTCGACCAATACCGATAACCGGCCTTCCGATTTTTATTTCACAAACGGAGTTGGATTTTGAGAATCCGCTTTTACTGGATGTCTTAGAATCGTATTATCTATGTTCGGGTATTTTTGGGGAATATTCTGAATTTATCGAATTCGGGCAAAACCGGTGTCGCCTGTATCGGCGAGACACTCCGGGATTTTTAATTTGCAAACCGGATTGAGTTTCTGCAAACCGTCTTCATTTTAGGTCTCAGGATAATATTTTCTATTTTATGTAATTTTTGGGCACCATTCGGAACTAGTCAATTTTGGACCCTATTATAATATTAATTAAATATTTTAAAAACCCCTTTTTCTCTTTTTCTTTTCCCTTCCTCTTCTCCATTTCTCTGGAGAATTACCACCGCCCTACTGTAACTCCACCGCCTCTTTTCTCTCCCCCTAATTTAAAATCTCTCTTCCCCTCTCTAATAAAATCCCTCTCTCCCTCTCTCTAATTAAAACCCTCTCTCACACTCTCTCTCTAACCTCTCTCCCTCTCTCTGTGCGACCCAAAGGAGGCCGACCTTCACCAGCGGACATGCCGCCGGCCATCGCCGCCGGCCGCGACCCCCAGGCCGAGCCCCAGCCCGGCCGGCACCTCCCCTCCGGCCGCCGCGCCCCCGGCCCGGCGCCGCCATGGCCGCGCGCCCATCTCTCTCTCAGGTAAACTCTCTCTCTCCCCTCTTTTTCCTCCCCTTGTCGCCGGCGCGTACCACGGAGGGCGCCGCCGGCACGGGCCGCGGTGGACGCCGCCGGCATAGACCACGGCGGGCGCCACCAGCCAGCCCGGCCGATGGCCGGCTAGCAGGCGACAGCAGCAGCTGTCGCTGCTGCTGCTGCTGTTGTTGTTGTTGGGTTCGGGTATGGACCCGAACCCAATAACCCTATTGGTTTGGTTGAAATCTCTAAACCCCCTATTGGGTTAGACCCATTACCTCTATAAACCCGTAAACCCGATACCCATTTGACTTAATGTAACGGTTTGGGTTGTGGATCTGGACCCGACCCATTTACACCCAGATCCGACCCATTAAAGGTAATAGTTCCTTTTAACCCCTGTGAATTTAGAATTTACTTTCAGGCCCCTGCAAAATTACAAATAGCCCCCTGAATAATTTCTGTTATTACATAACTAACCTTTTCTCTCGGTTCTGGGTCTTCGAGCGATATCGGGAGCATCCGGACTCCGATTTGGGCGATTCTGGATCCGTTGCGATCGTGAAGAAGAGAGCTACAGTTCTACGGCTAGTTTGTGAGTGTTTTTATTTTATAAATTATATTTTATCATGTTTAATATCTAGGTTGGTTGTCTAATTAATAAAACGTGCTTATCTGTAAATCATTATTATAATTAAACCTCTGTAGTCAAACATACTGATAGATAGATGATACCTGATTTATTACACCATGTAGAGATATATCTGGATGATTGGTTAGTTTCCGAAGTAACGCTAGCCTATAAATTGATAATTAAAAATAGATTATTCTGTTTCATAATTTGGTAGCACCTACTGTATTCAGGATATAGGAATCGTTATTCTTATTAGCGGTAGTTGACACTTGAGTAGATGCTATGACCCCAGACACTAACATTAGTATTCACACCATGACTTGGATATCCTATCACCCAGGGACACTATTATCTCCTGTACATGGATTACCGTTACACAGATTCTCTTACAAGTAACACTATGTGCCACCGGTACATAGAGACACCAATTCACTAGACGTTATTTCATTACAGCTACATGCATATAGTTACGATGCCATGGATACGCGACACTGATAGTTCATGTGTTAGTATCACCGTTACACAGATAATATGATACGTCACAATATTATTTTATAGTCATGTGTATATAGATATCTATGTTCTCATCGTTCCATGGATTCTCGGCATATCACTGTTATCTATGCTCACCACACGAGTGTACATGCATGTATTGTTTCTTTCTTCTTGTCATATGGATCCCCGTTCATATTACATGTATTATTGTGCCATGTTACCGTATTCATGTTATATGATTGTTTCCTATTATTGATATGGATATTCCCGTTACTGGACATGAGAGCTGTTGATATGCGATATGTGGACTTCCACATCTATTGATCCCGTTATCCCGATTCCCGTTATATTGTTCTATGCTATCAACAGAGCTCTGGTCCAGTTATCATGTTACCCATATCATGTATCGTGTTACATTGTATACTTGACATATCAGATCATAATGATAACTTGGGTATGGGGGAGACTTGACGGTTGATTAGATCTTATCGGGTGATGTACTGGATCCATATTGTTAGTCCCACTGCAGGGGACGGTAGTGCTACCTACCACTAGCTCCATGAGCTCCCGTTACTTGATTCGTGCTCCCCTCTTTGCGGAGGGCCCTGGTCTTAGCAGCCAGGGGTCCGTTTAAGGCCGTGATCCCGGGTATGCACGGGATACACCTACCCGATAAGAACTTCTCGACCATGGGTTTCCAATTAACATAATAAAACAGTATACACAATAGTGACGTCGGGAACACTTGTTATTTGGTTACTCTCTCATTTGGATAATGGTACCCGTAGGCCATGTCAGGATAGGTTCGACTGGAGTGCGGGCTCCAGTATGAACTGCCAGTGGTATGGGACACTGGAAGAGAGTGATTGTAATATCAGGTGGTACTGATTTCTATTATTGTATAAATCACATGACATGCTCGACTCATGTATATTATTGTCCCTTCGTAATTGTTACTATTGCTGATATGTTATTCACTATCATGTCACCTGGATATCATGTTACATTTTCTGATATCATGTTACATTTTCTGCTATTCGTTACATTCCATGTGGTAGCATGCGGTACATGTACATGTATACCCCGTATTGTAAATATTTTGTATATCATAACACAGTAGTATGAGTATGTTGCATACTTCATCTACATGTTCACTTCTATTACGTCACCACTAGACCACAACATTTATTCTATAAACTAGACACGACTATACACATGACCCAATAATAACAGGCTAAGTAGTGATGGTAATAAAATATGACATGTTTATCTATTTCTACTACTTATTATATCCTTATTATATGATATCACTAGTCCCACATTATGTATTATATATTATTATCGTGCTTGTATTATTATTGTATATATATATTACCACCTCCTTCATTTTACCACTCACTAGGTCGCTTTCTGACGACCTGGGTTTGCGTGCCCAGGTTGGAGATCCGAGTTATCGTATTATCAGGGAGTGTCTTGGAGTCACATCAGAGATTCCTCATCGGGACTATTCCTAGGTATCTTATTGTTTTATTTCCGTTATCTTATTTGTCTCCATTTTTCATATCTGTTATGATCGCTGACTTCTTTCTGCAGGTATTCTTGTACTTATTTCATGCTGGAACTCATGTGTATATGGAAGTTATATCCTGTACTGAGGCTTAACGTACTCGTGAGTGTGTTTTCACCTCGCGTATGTACGTCGCCATAACGTCTCCGTATCCTTAGGATCGGGGCGTTACATAGTGGTATCAGAGCCTAGGTTCACACCTGGTGTGGGAAACCACCTGGGTCAGTCCTTGGGCTCTTACCAACAGTACAATCAGGTTCAGATTAACTGATCTGGATCTGAATTTGTGGATTCCAGCAACGAGTACAAGAATACCGTGTCCTTGCTCATTCATTTCCTTGACTCTGTTGTCACTCAGACTATTTGATTTCCTTCCTACTTTCTCTTCATCCTATTGATTTCACTCTGTGAGTTGTAGTTTACTACACTCCTTCTCCGTCCCGAGTTCCTTATAGATAGCAGAGTGTGCAGCGGAAGTGTCGTGGACCCGTAACATTTCGGCTTTGGGGTTGAAAATCTTGGTCTCACACCTGATTGGAAATTGCGAGGACGTAATTTTTTGTAAGGTGGGGAGAAATGTAACCCCTGCTTCCCGGTGTACGTATCACCGTATCAGTACCCGATACGACGTACAAAATTGATTTGACCTCCGTGGTAGTCCGATTGAGCCGATTTCAGTTTTAAAAATCATTTCCTAATATTTTAGATTTTTCAGGATTTTCTGGAATTTTTCTGAATTATTTTGGAAAATCTCCGTAGTCGGTGTCGACCGATACCGATAACCGGCCTTCCGATTTTTATTTCACAAACAGAGTTGGATTTTGAGAATCCTCTTTTACTGGATGTCTTAAAATCGTGTTATCTATGTTCGGGTATTTTTGGGGAATATTCTGAATTTATCGAAATTCGGGCAAAACCGGTGTCGCCTGTATCGGCGAGACACTCCGGGATTTTTAATTTGCAAACCGGATTGAGTTTCTGCAAACCGTCTTCATTTTAGGTCTCAGGATAATATTTTCTATTTTATGTAATTTTTGGGCACCATTCGGAACTAGTCAATTTTGGACCCTATTATAATATTAATTAAATATTTTAAAAACCCCTTTTTCTCTTTTTCTTTTTCCCTTCCTCTTCTCCATTTCTCTGGAGAATTACCACCGCCCTACTGTAACTCCACCGCCTCTTTTCTCTCCCCCTAATTTAAAATCTCTCTTCCCCTCTCTAATAAAATCCCTCTCTCCCTCTCTCTAATTAAACCCCTCTCACACTCTCTCTAACCTCTCTCCCTCTCTCTGTGCGACCCAAAGGAGGCCGACCTTCACCAGCGGACATGCCGCCGGCCATCGCCGCCGGCCGCGACCCCAGGCCAAGCCCCAGCCCGGCCGGCACCTCCCCTCCGGCCGCCGCGCCCCCGGCCCGGCGCCGCCATGGCCGCGCGCCCCATCTCTCTCTCAGGTAAACTCTCTCTCTCCCCTCTTTTTCCCTCCCCTTGTCGCCGGCGCGTACCACGGAGGGCGCCGCCGGCACGGGCCGCGGTGGACGCCGCCGGCATAGGCCACGGCGGGCGCCACCAGCCAGCCCGGCCGGTGGCCGGCTAGCAGGCGACAGCAGCAGCTGTCGCTGTTGTTGTTGTTGTTGTTGTTGTTGGGTTCGGGTATGGACCCGAACCCAATACCCTATTGGGTTTGGTTGAAATCTCTAAACCCCCTATTGGGTTAGACCCATTACCTCTATAAACCCGTAAACCCGATACCCATTTGACTTAATGTAACGGTTTGGGTTGTGGATCTGGACCCGACCCATTTACACCCAGATCCAACCCATTAAAGGTAATAGTTCCTTTTAACCCCTGTGAATTTAGAATTTACTTTCAGGCCCCTGCAAAATTACAAATAGCCCCCTGAATAATTTCTGTTATTACATAACTAACCTTTTCTCTCGGTTCTGGGTCTTCGAGCGATATCGGGAGCATCCGGACTCCGATTTGGGCGATTCTGGATCCGTTGCGATCGTGGAGAAGAGAGCTACAGTTCTATGGCTAGTTTGTGAGTGTTTTCCTTTTATAAATTATATTTTATCATGTTTAATATCTTGGTTGGTTGTCTAATTAATAAAACGTGCTTATCTGTAAATCATTATTATAATTAAACCTCTGTAGTCAAACATACTGATAGATAGATGATACCTGATTTATTACACCATGTAGAGATATATCTGGATGATTGGTTAGTTTCCGAAGTAACGCTAGCCTATAAATTGATAATTAAAAATAGATTATTCTGTTTCATAATTTGGTAGCACCTACTGTATTCAGGATATAGGAATCGTTATTCTTATTAGCGGTAGTTGACACTTGAGTAGATGCTATGACCCCAGACACTAACATTAGTATTCACACCATGACTTGGATATCCTATCACCCAGGGACACTATTATCTCCTGTACATGGATTACCGTTACACAGATTCTCTTACAAGTAACACTATGTGCCACCGGTACATAGAGACACCAATTCACTAGACGTTATTTCATTACAGCTACATGCATATAGTTACGATGCCATGGATACGCGACACTGATAGTTCATGTGTTAGTATCACCGTTACACAGATAATATGATACGTCACAATATTATTTTATAGTCATGTGTATATAGATATCTATGTTCTCATCGTTCCATGGATTCTCGGCATATCACTGTTATCTATGCTCACCACACGAGTGTACATGCATGTATTATTTCTTTCTTCTTGTCACATGGATCCCCGTTCATATTACATGTATTATTGTGCCATGTTACCGTATTCATGTTATATGATTGTTTCCTGTTATTGATATGGATATTCCCGTTACTGGACATGAGAGCTGTTGATATGCGATATGTGGACTTCCACATCTATTGATCCCGTTATCCCGATTCCCGTTATATTGTTCTATGCTATCAACAGAGCTCTGGTCCAGTTATCATGTTACCCATATCATGTATCGTGTTACATTGTATACTTGACATATCAGATCATAATGATAACTTGGGTATGGGGAGACTTAACGGTTGATTAGATCTTATCGGGTGATGTACTGGATCCATATTGTTAGTCCCACTGCAGGGACGGTAGTGCTACCTACCACTAGCTCCATGAGCTCCCGTTACTTGATTCGTGCTCCCCTCTTTGCGGAGGGCCCTGATCTTAGCAGCCAGGGGTCCGTTTAAGGCCGTGATCCCGGGTATGCACGGGATACACCTACCCGATAAGAACTCCTCGACCATGGGTTTCCAATTAACATAATAAAACAGTATACACAATAGTGACGTCGGGAACACTTGTTATTTGGTTACTCTCTCATTTGGATAATGGTACCCGTAGGCCATGTCCGGATAGGTTCGACTGGAGTGTGGGCTCCAGTATGAACTGCCAGTGGTATGGGACACTGGAAGAGACTGATTGTAATATCAGGTGGTACTGATTTCTATTATTGTATAAATCACATGACATGCTCGACTCATGTATATTATTGTCCCTTCGTAATTGTTACTATTGCTGATATGTTATTCACTATCATGTCACCTGGATATCATGTTACATTTTCTGATATCATGTTACATTTTCTGCTATTCGTTACATTCCATGTGGTAGCATGCGGTACATGTACATGTATACCCCGTATTGTAAATATTTTGTATATCATAACACAGTAGTATGAGTATGTTGCATACTTCATCTACATGTTCACTTCTATCACGTCACCACTAGACCACAACATTTATTCTATAAACTAGACACGACTATACACATGACCCAATAATAACCGGCTAAGTAGTGATGGTAATAAAAGATGACATGTTTATCTATTTCTATTACTTATTATATCCTTATTATATGATATCACTAGTCCCACATTATGTATTATATATTATTATCGTGCTTGTATTATTATTGTATATATATATTACCACCTCCTTCATTTTACTACTCACTAGGTCGCTTTCTGACGACCCTGGGTTTGCGTGCCCAGGTTGGAGATCCGAGTTACCGTATTATCAGGGAGTGTCTTGGAGTCACATCAGAGATTCCTCGTCGGGACTATTCCTAGGTATCTTATTGTTTTATTTCCGTTATCTTATTTGTCTCCATTTTTCATATCTGTTATGATCGCTGACTTCTTTCTGCAGGTATTCTTGTACTTATTTCATGCTGGAACTCATGTGTATATGGAAGTTATATCCTGTACTGAGGCTTAACGTACTCGTGAGTGTGTTTTCACCTCGCGTATGTACGTCGCCATAACGTCTCCGTATCCTTAGGATCGGGGCGTTACATACGTTCTTTATAATATCCTGATCTGCATTATGATAAGATGATATATTTCATGTAGAGTACTTTCCAGACTTGTTATTCTTTTATTGGTAATAACTTAGGTGATGATTCATTCGGATATTGATGATGGACTTGTTATGATGTTATTTTACTAAGAGATTGGATTACTTGATGCTTGGATCAGAATATAGATTTTATTGGAGTTCGAGTCGAACTGGATTTATATTATTTACATTGGATATTGATCAGTATTTATATGTGACTGATTTTATTGGATTGTGACTAGATGTGTGGGTATCTTACCTTTGACTTCGATATGTGATATCATATTGGTTTTGGATTATTAGAAACAAGTCCCTGGATGTATCTTCCGATTATATCATTTGAGTATAGATGAGTTGTTGGTATTGACTTAGAAGTGAATTATTCTAGATTGCAGTTGTTTGAGGATGTTTCCTATGTAGATATGATTTCAGTATCTGTTGATTTATTGATCTCGTGGATATACAATGTGCTTCATGTTTAGTTACTGATCAATTCAGTTAGGGAGATAGAGTTATTATGAGAGTGATTTCATTGATATTGGTGATTATAATACAAGTTCAGAGTTTTATGATAGTTATTGATCGATCTGATTATTGATGACTTAGAGGATGGATATGAGTTGATTCCATACCTTGCTGGATTATTCCATTTATGACAGTAGGTCATCACTCATCTTAGATATCTTGATTTACCTGAGAAACCTGACTGATTATACTTGGTATCTACCTGATAACTATCTTGTCCATGTTACTTAATTGCTGGGAAATATATTATTACACGGTAACAACACCCGCATGTTATACTTGTTACATTTTCCTGTTATACCGGTATTCTATTCCTTGATATTATATATTCCTGTTATACCGGTATCCTGATCACATGTTGATATTGTTACCGTGACTACCACTGAGTCATTCCAGTGATTTAAGTAACATGTATATTAAATAATCCTGATAAACTAAAACATGATAACAAACAACTTACACTGGGATTGGGGAGATTGATAGAGGAGACAGCGTCCGTATTTTGGGTGGACCTAGGATTTAGGTTGCGCAGCCGAAAGAGGGTTCCACTGCAGGGTTCCCGTGGGGTGACTGGCACCCCGTCCTTTTTCCTGTTATACATGTTATACATGTACCTGTTCCTGTTTACATGCTCCTGACTACCTTGCGGTAGGTCCTGGTTCAGCGCCAGGAGTATGGGCCGTGGTCCCGGGTATGCACGGGACCCACCTAAAGCATGGACAATGTCTCCAACCGATCAGTTTCAATAATTTAAGGGCATCGATTGGCATGTGTGGTAGGCGTAGTATGGGATGCGTCTATTATATGTGATAATTGGTGTTCGCTGACATAATTAATAATAAATTGTTGATGCTTTGTGACTGACCGTAATCACCTGATTGTATATATATTTATATCATTATGATAGACCCATGATTGTAACCAGGACCAGATTTATGACCAGACTTGGATACCAGCTTAGTGACATGTGATAGGTACATATTTTGCCATCAGTTGCTTGTTTACTATTGTGACAGTTGTCTTCTATCTTTATTCGTGTTGTTATCATATATATTACAGTTCAGTTATTTATCATATTATTTTAGTCTCTTATATCTGCAGTTGTTCTTATTATTATCTATGCACCTTGTTTATATGCACGAGCTCTCCCCTTTACACACACTCACTAGGTCGCTTTCTGACGACCCTGGATTTGCACGTCCAGATATTGGACGCTTGTTTCTCCTGTGCAGGTGTTCGATGATACTGTACGCTTTGCGAGGAGCTGGACTCTCTCTCTCTCTCTTTTATTCTGGTATTCTTGCATTTTCTTTATTCCCGTTATTATTCTTTGATTCCTGTATATCACCCTTGGCTTCTATTCTGTTCCTTATTTCATTCCAGATCATGTGTAATCTTTATATGTATTATTGCAGCGATCCTTGATTATTATGGTTTAGATTTATAACTTGTTCAGGTTACTTTAGGCTTAGCGAGTATATGTGAGGTATTTTCCTTGCGTATATGCGTCGCCGACCTTCGTCGCGACTCCGTTTCCGCGTATTTTGGGAAGCGGGGCGTGACAATCTCTCTCGGGAATCCACACGAAGTTATTTGAATTTCAGAAAAAGGAATAATCTCCCTCGTAAATGCAAGGGAGGTTATTCAAACCTTGAAAAAGGGAGCGATTCCTCTCGTAAATCGCAAAAGCAGTTAGCCTTGGGAACGGAACATCGCTCCGAGGCTAATGCTCGTAGTCCAACCCGGTTTGAAGCGAAGCCACTTCAGGAAGTCCAAAGGCAAAGCTACCCAGAAGCGTGAAGCTACACGGAAGCGGATTGCTATAATTCCTCGACGAACCTATTCCAGCCCGAAAGCAAGGTTAAAGGCGAAGTTGAACTCAACTACCAAGGCGACGTTCACATTCACATACCATCAATCAAAGCAGTTCAAAGTATTTCGAAATCTGAACCATTACATTGCAGATTCACGAAAACTTTGAAGGGGGTCTTGTTGACACTCGAAAAAGACAGAACTCCCGTATTCATCTTCAGCCGGTTTGAACAACGTCTAACTTATCGACATTTATAAAAGATAAGTTGAAGACAAGCTGATGAGATGAGGCAGCAACATGGACATTACTAATCCAGTAAAGCAGATAGTAAGCCAAATTTGCCTTTGAAGAGACCCAAGCAGGCCAAAGACGTTATACTTAGCCTGGTATAATCCCAGATAAGCTTCATAGCTCTGTATGGAACTAACAACCTCGCCTGAGTTTGGTTGGTAGCCTCGCTTTGAGGCTAACTATTAGCTTCGTCTGAAACTTCCCATTTAGCCCCGCCAAGGGCTGATCTAGGAGCTTCGTGCCAGAAGCCTTATACGCTAGCTGAGTCATAACTCAGCTATGAGCTGAGTCTCAGCTTCGCTCAAGGCTTTGAAGATAACTTCGCCTGAAACTATGAGCTAAGTTTTAGCTTCGCATAATCTAGCTTCGCCTAAGCTAGTTCCGCAGGATCCAGCCCCGCGTGATCTAGCTTCACGTGATCCAGCTCCGCAATAAGCTTTTCCAGGTCATCAAATTGACCGTTTCAAAATTCCACGAGGGATTAATGGGTAAACCCCACTAATTTAGTGGGATTAACGCCACTTTAAGTGGGCAGTTACACCCGCCCACTTTGTCGCTCATTAAGTAGAGACAATTAAGCCATAACGGTATGAGGACGTTCACACTAACCCTCTAGCTTTGCCAGAAGCTTGCAAAGGGCTTCGCGGCAGGGTCATTTACGAGCCTCGCTCGAAGCTAATAGCTAATTCGGCCTTGCTAAACTCAAGGGGGGCGGTTACACCCCACTTTTGACTATAAATAGTCCCTTACTCGACACAGAGACAAGAGGAGAGACGGAGATCGAGACGGAGGACGGACAGAGAGAGGAAAATCGACTCGAAAAGAGCAGAATTCCTAGAAAAGGGCTCTACTGATCTTCTGTTCTCCGATTCCCCGAACCAAGCGAGAAGGGAGTCTTATTAGGAGGCAGTCCAATCATCTGACCGGTCGCATCGTTAAAGGGATAAAGTAATCGTGCGCTGATTAAATTCTTACCGGCACATTTCCTCAGAATCTCAGAGGAGATTTACTTATAATTTCAATTTCTATTACTTGTAATTTCGCTCCTCGACCCTTCTTTTTGTAAGTTTTCCCTTTTTACAAATCAATGAAAAACAGTTATCTTCACCAGCTATATTCGAATGTGTGATTTAATGGTTAAAAAATTTTGAATTTTATTTTCTTTTGGTGATATGATGTTTCTAGAACTTTAAATAATATGCACCTTAGTTCTCCTGCTACAAGAGGAAGTCTTTCTTTCCCTTTTCGTCCTGCTATTATAATATTAAGTTGTTTTGTTCCATTTTCTACATGTGCAACATAAAGTCAAACTCAAACATGCACGTATTTCTAATTATATTTTTTTTCTTTTTTTTAATTGGAAATGCATGTTTTATTTTAATTTACTTTCACTGTTTGTATGTTACAAAAAATAGTGTTACGTGTTGCGACCCAGGAGGAGGTCAGACAACAATCAAATAGTGCACAAAACAAGAACAAAGGGCGGGGACACAAGATATAATCAGGTTCGGCTAGTAGGCCTATGTCTTCCGAGCGGAGAAGAGAGACCTATTCGAATCAACAAGTTTACAAGAGGAATACAAGTTTATCACAAGTTTTCATTATAGCTAGGTTTCCAAAACCCTCGATATATAGCCAACTTGAGAGAGAGGGAGCGGAGTTGGGCGTTGTTTTGGGTGGGGGGGGGGGGGGGGGGCGCAAACAGAGCCCTGATAACTACCAGAACCAGGCCCAGCAGTCGACTAGTCAACTATTCCCATCAGTTAGTCGACTGGTCCCCAACAAAGAGTTGGGTGGTGTCAGATAGTCAACTATGCTAGTCGACTGGTCCTCAAACAGAAACTGCAAATAAAAATTGTGATACTCTCAGTTAGTCGACTAGTCCTTCAAGCTAATTGACTAGCTCCTTATGTAGTCGACTATCTCCTTGTAGAAGTCAACTGTCCTATACAAACTTTTGTTGTGCATGTCTTCGGAGTATGCCAATTTGACTCTGGGCTCACGCTCTTCCACGTTCCTCTCTGTGACTAACACCAGTGAGTTAAAAAAAACTCTCTCAATAAGATTTTTTTTATCATCTCTCCACATTTTATTGGGAGGAAGTGTATTGTTTTGTCTTGGACTTGGTATTCTGGCGGTATTTGATAACAATAGGGTATTGTCCCTCTATGCCACTGCTCAAATCCAATGGGTCATGGTCCTTGTTAGTTTGTTATAAGGCAATGTTCTTTACGGTTGCCGGTTCGAACACTGTCTCTCGTATTTCTTCTCCTCTCGACGTGACCTCGGCCAAGTCTCGAGTTTGCTCTCTGAAAATCGCTGCTAAATCTCATTGGCGGTTGAGTCAATTAGGGGGGGGGGGGGGGGGGGGGTGGTGAAATCTAACTCCAATCATTTCAGTGGACACCAAAAAAATAATAATTAAAAAAAAACAATTTAACCGAGAATTCAACAGGTATATTTTGTAAGTTGCAGATAACTATTTTTACTTGAAACTTGGTGTCAACTAGTTCAAATTTGGTCGATCACAGAAGTTCAAAAAAAATTAGAGAACGTGTGGACCTTGAACACCACCATTTTGCCCTTGTATTCACAATAATTTTTAATTTCTTGATTGTCTCCATTCATTTGATCTTATCTCATCAAAATGGCATATAACAAGCTCCCTGATTTCTTACACGCCAACCACTAAACTCCATCCCATCTCTCTATATATCTCCATCTCTTTCAAAGTTTCTTTCTCTCATAGAAATCTATATCCAACACGTTGCTTGCTTGTTCTGGTCAGATCTCTGTGCACCTCTTGCATCCTTTTATCGATAACATGATTCATCGAGGGCGAGCGATCAACTTCTTCCAGCGTGTGTGTGTGTAGAGAGAGAGAGAGAGAGAGAGAGAGAGAGAGAGAGAGAGAGAGATCAGTGGCTAGCTTGCAAGGAATGGCAATATAATCTAATTAGGTCAAGTCCATGGCTTTGTCTTCCTGAATTTAGTTAAGTATAGAGTTTGGAAAAACAGAATGTGATGTGATCACCTAATTGTGTACTAATTTCTTTCATGCCGTGGATTTTGGCCCTGTTGATTGATTGAATTGATTACTCCAACAAACAAAGAGAGTAGCTTGAAATGACTGGCGTTTTCATAACAAAAACTAACAACTGTCGCCATAGCATTTGACTGAGTCAATCTGTGATATAGTTAACCATGCACGAATGTGAACGAGAAGTATACAATTAATTGTCTTTTTTCAACATAAAAGTCCACTGTTTTTATGTAGTCTTGCACAAGGATAGACCAATTTGCTTAGCTTTATAATTATATAATTTTCAGACAACTTTCTTAGGTTAGTTGTTAATTGTTCCATTATAATAGCTTGTGACCTCGTTGCCTATGTTTTTCTTCCTCATGTTTTGGTGGCTCCGCATAAGCAGGATATGAACTCCATTCCTCTTGTCAACTATAAAAAGGTCACACCTTTGATTATTTATTATTTTCTATGAGCCTATATAACCAACACATTAGGTTACAATATATATATATATATATATATATATATATATATTATATATATATATATATATATATATATATATATATATATGAGAAAAATGGGAATCAGTTGACACAGGAGGCAACTCCGTCCTATGTCGCACTTAAAATTCATATCTTCTAAAAAAATTTCCGCACATTATCATCTTCATGTTCTAAGATGCACGCATATAAAAAATCAAATGATTTAGAGTGCGTTTATACATTGATCTAATCGTTCCATTTAATCTACTGTTAAAGAACCGTTAATGTTTGAACAAAAATGAAGTAAACAAATTTCAAATCAGGTGATTTTTTATATGTATATATCTTAAAATATGAAGATGATAATGTGCAGTCGGATCTTGAAAATTCAATCAAAAACTTGAGTTTTGAGTACGACATAGGAGGGGGCTGCCTCCTGTGTCAGCTGATTCCCATATATATAATATATATATATATATATATATATATATATATATATATATATATATATAGAGAGAGAGAGAGAGAGAGAGAGAGAGAGAAATGTAAATCAGCTGACACAGAGAGAGAGAGAGAGAGAGAGAGAGAGAGAGAGAAATGTAAATCAGCTGACACAGGAGGCAAATTCGTCCTATGTCACACTCAAAAATCATATTTCCCGAATGAATTTTCAAGATCCGACCGTATATTATCATCTTCATATTCTAAGATATACACATCTAAAAAATCAAGTGATTTGAAGTTCGTTTACTCATTGATCTAAACGTTCTATTTTGTTCTATTGTTAAAAAACCGTTAATGTTTGAACCCAAAAAAAAATGTAGTAAACAAACTTCAAATCACTTGATTTTTTATATGTATATATCATAGAATATGAAGATGATAATGTGTGGTCGGATCTTGAAAATTCATTCGGAAAATATGATTTTTGAGTGCGACATAGGAGGAGTTGCCTCCTGTGTCAGCTGATTTACATTTCTCTCATATATATATATATATATATATATATATATATATATATAATATATATATATATATATATATATATATATATATATATATATGGGCTTACTGTACCTCAGCCTGCGGGCTGAGAGAGTTTCTCAGCCTGCGGGACGTGGCTGAATATAGGCCACACATCGGTCGCAGAGTGTGGGCGCCACAAAAAATCAAAAAATCCCGCCTAAACAATCGTGAATCAAAATGACAAAAATACCCCTTTTAAATGACGACTGCGACTTCTAGCATTCAAAAGTAAAAAACATTCCATGGTCGCAGACTTAATACAGAATAAAGAATACAAGACAAAAAATGCTATCGCATAGCAATGCGACCTCCTTCGGTACTGCGACCAAATTCGCAATCTTCTTTCTCATGCCTTATGTAAAAGAAGTAATTAATATTATATCTACCGTGATACAACACCAGTCTAGAAAAAAAGAGATGCACTAATGTTAATCTCGAGAAAGGAAAGATGTGCACCATACGTAATCTAAAGATATAGCCAAACAATTCTATAAAAAGTTAATTTGTACTTCGGATTCTCCAGCACTAAATCTTCAATTAAATATTTAATTTTTTTTACCACTTCCTACCATACTCAACCCTCACCTGTAACAATTATTATTACTATTCATGTTCTTCCACAATATTGACCTTTATATAATGCTTGTAACTAATATATTACCTCATACCTAAAAAACTATAATTTTGCTCTTCCTTTTCAATTTGATTTCAAAAACTTTCAAAAAAAAATTCATTCTTGAATCATGTCTTCCCCATCTTCTTCCTCTGAACACTCAGAATTCAACTTCAATCAATCCCCCACCGGTCCTTTGTCTTTAGGATATTCTAGTGAATCTGATACCAGTCTGGACTTCACTCCTTTTGACTATCTCACTACATCAAATAATGTATTAACTGATCCTCCTATTCATGATGATAATGATTTTTCATGTGCGTTAGTGAAGAAGACATTATTCCTCTGCCACTTGACGGAGACATGCTTGATGAAAGCATGTCCTCTGATGCTGTAGGCTCGCTTCCTAGCAACGGGTCAGACGAAGAGCTTGATAGAGACGATCCATTCTGGGAGTTCATCGGTGAAACAAAAAAACCTCAAGATGATGAGGAAATAAGTGATGAAGAGGAAGAGCAGAAGAATGAAGACGATGAATCTGCTTATGATGGTGATAATGACGAGGATTAGGATTTCCTGATCTTCTGATATTCAATTATATTTTGTCTTCTTTTAAAATCTTTTAATTCTATTTTTTTTGTAAGGTCTCTTTCTCACTATATTAACTTATAAGCTCTTTTAATTACATATCCAAACTGCGACTGCTGCTCTTAAACACTGCGACCATAGTCGCCATCCTACTACGGATGCAATTTATGGTCGCAGTTAATCATTTATCAGTTCCCAATGCGACTTTGGTCGCAATAATGTACTGTTTTGGAGTTCAAAGTAATTTAAAGTTATAGTGTATTAACTTTTAAACTGTTTTGGCTAACTGAACAGTCACCTAGGAAGTATACAATTTTTGGGAAAAGATAGAAAATATATTTGAGAGATATTCACGTGGTCCGAGAGCTTAACCTTTTGGAATTCCGGGATTAAATACATATAAAGGGTCATGAGCAAAGGATTAAAAACATACTAAGTTATTTTTTGCTCAAACTCGTTACTCTCACTGTTCCGAAAATACATTCAAAAAATGTCTTCACCATCACCACCGTCTTCACCGGAAAGAAGCCAATCATCAAATGATGATTTTATGTTTAGTTCTGAAACAATGTCTCGCTATGGGTCAGAATCTGAGCTTGATACAGACGACCCTTTCTGGGAGTTCATTGATGAACCAAAACACAAACATGAAGAGGAAGAAAGCGACGATGAGACTGTACCTGAAGAGGAGGAAGAGACAGAAGACGAAAGCGATACAGAAGACGAAAGCATGACTCTTGACGACGAATCTGATTACTATGGTGATGACGACGATTAGAAGTTAAAAAATTGTATTTTGTTTTTCTTTTTAAATATATATAAATCTGTTTTCTAAAGTTATTTGTGTGAATTACATTTTTTACTACTATGTATTGGTTGAAATACTGCGACCATGGACGCAGACTTAATAAATACAATGCGACCAAGGTCGCAGTTGCTGGTCTTTAATCTTAATCAACAACAACACTGCTACCTTGGTCGCAGTTTCTGACCGTAGTCTTCATAATATAAACTGCGACCTTGATCGCAGTTGTTGGTGTTTAGTCTTAATAAAATACACAGCGAACTTGGTCGCAGTTGCTGATCTTTACTCTTAATCAACAACATCACTGCGACCTTGGTCGCAGTTGGTGATATTTATAAATAATCAACAACACTGCGACTTTGGTCGCAGTTGATGAACGCAGTCTTAAAAAAAATAATCTGCAACCTTGGTCACAGTTTTTTGGTCGCAATGTCGACCCTGGTCGGAGTGTTTCTGTTTGCACTGTAGTCTTATGCGACCTTGGTCGAGTGTGGTCTCTGGTCCAAGTTATTTTTTTGCAATGCATGACTGCGACCAAAGGTCGTAGTTTATTAAAAAACAAATATGCTTTTTATTTATTTTCACGCATTTATCTCCAGGCATGTGAAAATGATAAAACAAACGATCTCTTATACAATAAGATTGAGTGTTACAATATAGCAGTAGAAAGAAAACTAAACATCAAAAGAGCCATTGTTGACTAAGAGCAGTGTTGTTATTGAGGTCTTTTTATTTATGTCCAGGCATTTATCTCCAGGCATGTGAAAATGATACAAAACGCTCTCTTATACAATAAGATTGAGTGTTACAATATAGCAGTACAAAGAAGACTAAACATCAAAAGAACCAAGAAGACTAAACATCAAAAGAGCCCTTGTTGAATAAGAGCAGTGGTGTTATTGACGTCCCCGTGTACTAAAAAACTGTGGACGTCGAGGACCATGACTTCTTCCCTTGTGGACGAATATCGATCAAGTTCACCGGCCAAATATTCTCCCACAGGCCCAGCGAACCTGAAAAGGACAATCAAGCTCTGGGTCTTCTTCGTGCATAGGGTCATCTTCATCCATGGAGGCAGGCGCCTGTTAGAGACTCTGAAGAAGGCGGAAATTCTCAGAGCAATTGCTCTCAAATGAACACAGTCTAATTATGGGCTGTTAAAGGGAGAGGGTGAGCCCTATTTATGGGCAGCCCATAATAACAGCTTCGGGAAACAGCGAATGGTGCGGGTTCATCAACGTAGACTTGACGTTAAAAAGATCTCATAAAATCTTTATGACAGGTCGCGTCTCACGGAGTCAGTCCAAGTCGCATCAGACAACAGACAACTTTTCATTTTTCATTTAGATTCAAAAAATGACTTAATCCAAAACAACACTTAATAAAACAAGAACACGGCGACCTTGGTCGCTATGCATGTTAATCTAAAGGAAAACACTTACTTAACGTACTGCGACCAAGGTCGCAGTCCATGTAAAGCGACCTAAGACTGCAGTTGCTGGCCATCTTTAACCATGTACACTGCGACCTAAGACTGCAGTTGCTGGCCATCAACAACAACACTGCGACCTTGGTCACATTTAACCATGTACACTGCGACCATCTTTATCCTTAACAACACTGCGACCTTGGTCGCAGTTAATAATTATATTACTTCACCCTTAAAAATTTTTAAAATGAAAGGTTGCGACATTGGTTGCAGTTGCTGGACGCAGACTCTATAAATACACTGCGACCTTGGTCGCAGTTGCTGGACTTTAGTCTTACTCAACAACAACACTGCTACCTTGGTCGCATTTTCTGACCGTAGTCTTAATAAAATAAACTGCGACCTTGATCGCAGTTGTTGCTGTTTAGTCTTAATAAAATACACAGCGACCTTGGTCGCAGTTGCTGGTCTTTACTCTTAATCAACAACATCACTGTGACCTTGGTCGCAGTTGATGGTCTTTATAAATAATCAACAACAACACTGCGACTTTGGTCGCAGTTGATGGCCGCAGTCTTAAAAAAATAATCTGCAATCTTGGTCGCTATTACTGTTTGCAATGTATCTTATGCGACCTTGGTCGCAGTGTCATCTATGATCATAGTTGTTTTGTTTGCAATGCATGGCTGCGAAAAAGTACGTAGTTTATTAAAAAAAACAAATATGCTTTTTATTTATGTCCAGGCATTTATCTCCAGGCATGTGCAAATGATACAAAACGATCTCTTATACAATAAGATTGAGTGTTACAAATACAGCAGTACAAAAGAAGAATAAAACATCAAAAAAATCCCTTGTTGACTAAGAGAAATCTTCTTCTTGAGGTCTGGTGGCAGCAGAATCAATAAGATTGAGTGTTACAAAGAAGACTAAAAATCAAAGTAGCCAAGAAGACTAAACATCAAAAAATCCCTTGTTGACTAAGAGAAATCTTCTTCTTGAGGTCTGGTGGCAGCAGAATCAATAAGATTGAGTGTTACAAAGAAGACTAAACATCAAAGTATCCAAGAAGACAAAACATAAAAAAGAGCCAAGAAGAGCCCTTGTTGACTACTAAGAGCAGTCTTCTCCTGGAGGTCTGGTGGCAGCAGAATCTTTCGTTTATGAACATCTCTTCACCAGAAGGTTATCCAGTGAGCATGGAGTTTCCTCGATGTCACTTCTGGGGTAAGAGAGGAGGTTTTGAGACCTCACAGGGAATGCTACCCACCACTATATCCACCACATCCCCCGCCGCCATACCCACTCTGACCATCCGTTACCAGCAAGCTTGACTGGTGCATCAAGTCAGAGAAGATCTCGGTGAGGATTAAGTCCTCGTCAGGGATCATGACTTCTTCCCTTGTGAACGACGAGGACCATGACTTCTTCCCTTTTGGACGATGAGGTCTATGACTTCTTCCCTTGTGGACGAACATCGATCAAGTTCGTCAATAGGGTCATCTTCATCCATGGAGGCAGGCTCCTGTTAGAGACTCTGAAGAAGACGGAAATTCTCAGAGCAATTGCTCTCGAAAGAAAACAGTCTAATTATGGACTGTTAAAGGGAGAGCGTGAGCCCTATTTATAGGCAGCCCATAATAACCATAATTAATGGTTCATTAATCAGAATCGTCGGCATTAATGGTCTCCAACCGCCAGCGCCGGTTTGGCATTAAAAGACATTAACGCCTAAACCCAATGAAGAACCGACGCGTCGACAACCGCTTCGGGAAACAACGAATGGTGCGGGGTTCGTCAACATAGACTTGACGTTAAAAGATCTCATAAAATCTTTATGACAGGTCGCGTCTCACGGACTGACTCCAAGTCGCATCAGACAACAGACAACTTTTCATTTTTCATTTAGATTCAAAAATGACTTAATCCAAAAAACAACACTTAATAAAACAACACTTACTTAACGTACTGCGACCAAAGTCGCAGTCCACGTAATGCAACCCTAGATTGCAGTTGCTGGCCATCTTCATCAATAACAACACTGCGACCTTGGTCGCATTTAACCATGTACACTGCGACAAAAGACTTTGGCTAAGGTCGCAGTTTAAATGTACAATGCGACCAAAGACTCTGACTACATTATGTTCAAAAAAATAATTACTTAACGTACTGCGACCAAAGTCGCAGTCCATGTAATGCAACCCTAGATTGCAGTTGCTGGCTATCTTTATCAATAACAACACTGCGACCTTGGTCGCATTTCACCATGTACACTGCGACCAAAGACTTTGACTAAGGTCGCAGTTTAAATGTACAATGCGACCAAAGACTCTGACTACATTATATACAAAAAAAATTAAAGTATAAAGTAGAATTTTATCGCAGGCTGAAAACATTGATCTGAAAAGATTTTATATTTTCAAAAAAAATTTATCCCAGGCTGAAAAGGAGAAACTACATCTTTCAAAAAAGAGTAAAGAAATAAGGCGAAAAGTAATTTATATCCTATAAAGAGCGGCAAAATAAAAGGGGGGAAAAATAATAATAAACAATAAGGAAAAGTTATCATAAGGGGTATTTGGTAATTTAACTTCTCCCTAAAAGCGGGCCGCAAGTCAGTGAGGTGACAAATCGAGCCACGTCACCGCAGGCTGAGAGAGTACTCTCAGCCCGCGGGCTGATATACATTTTTCTCTATATATATATATATGTATATATATATATATATGTATATATATATATATATATATGTATATATATATATATGTGTATATATATATATATATATGTATATGTATATGTATATGTATATGTATATGTATATGTATATATGTATATGTATATGTATATGTATATGTATATATATGAGAGAAATGTAAATCAGCTGACACAGGAGGCAACTTCCTCCTATGTCGCACTCAAAAATTAATTTCCCGAGTCAATTTTCAAGATCCGACCGCACATTATCTTCATATTTTAAGATATATACATATAAAAAATCAAGTGATTTGAAGTTTGTTTACTCCATTTTCTTGGGTTCAAACATTAACGGTTTTTTAACAATAGAACAAAATGGAACGATTAGATCAATGAGTAAACGTATTTCAAATCACTTGATTTTTTATATGTGTATATATTATAATATGAATATGATAATGTGCGGTCGGATCTTGAAATTCACTAGGAAAATACGATTTTTGAGTGCGACATCGGAGGGAGTTGCCTCTTGTGTCAGCTGATTTACATTCTCTCTCTCTCTCTCTCTCTCTCTCTCTCTCTCTATATATATATATATATATATATATATATATATATATATATATATATATATATATATATATATATATATATATATATATATATATGGGCTTACTGTACCTCAGCCCGCGGGCTGAGAGAGTTTTCTCAGCCTGCGGGCGTGGCAACATTACCGCCCCACATCTGTAATAATTTTGGCGGGTAAAATCCTGTAAAATCCCGCCCAATTTAATGCCAGTCACCTCAACATTGTAATTTCCAAAAATACCCTCCCTCACAACTTTTTACCGACCTTGGTAGCAGTCCTCAGAAAAAGACTGCGACCTTGGTAGCAGACCTTGGTAGCAGTCCTCAGAAAAAGACTGCGACCTTGGTAGCAGTCCTCAGAAAACGACTGCGACCATGGTAGCAGTCCTTAGAAAAGACTGCGACCGTGGTAGCAGTTCTCATAAAAACACTGCGACCATGATAGCAGTCCTCAGAAAAAACTGCGACCTTGGTAGCAGTCCTCAGAAAAAGACTGCGACCTTGGTAGCAGTCCTTAGAAAAGACTGCGACCGTGGTAGCAGTTCTCATAAAAACACTGCGACCTTGGTAGCAGTCCTCAGAAAAAGACTGCGACCTTGGTAGCAGTCCTTAGAAAAGACTGCGACCGTGGTAGCAGTTCTCATAAGTACTGCGACTATATTAAAAATCATTAAATATCAAATCAGATAAAAAAATTAAAGAAGCAGCATTCACTGTCTTTTACCGAAAAAGTAGCTTTTCATAAGGGTATTTGGTAATTTAACTTCTTTCGATAAGCGGGCCGCAAGTTAGTGGGGTGCAAAATTGAGCCACGTCAGCGCAGGCTGAGAGAGTTCTCTCAGCCTGCGGGCTGATATACATTTTTTTCTCTATATATATATATATATATATATATATATATATATATATATATATATATATATATATATATATATATGGGGTTACTGTACCTCAGCCGGCAGGCTGAGAGAGTTTCTCAGCCGGCGGGACGTGGCTGAATATATGCCACATATCGGCCGCAGAGTGTAGGCGCCAAAAAAATCAAAAAAGATCCCGCTTAAACAATCGTGAAACAAATTGACAAAAATACCCCTTTTTAATTCTAAACTGGAATAAAGTCATCAACAAATAAAATTTCAGTTGAATATATGTACAGTTATAAAATTTGTAATTTTACTACGTCAAAAAATATAATTAAAAAAATTTTGGATCAACATAATGTAAAATAAGCAAAAGCATTGAAAATTTAAAAAACATGCCATGGTCGCAGACTTAATACATATAACTTTCAATTTTATATGACAACTGCGACACAGTCGCAGTCACTAGTCGCAGTCATAATATAACAAAACTTTTTTATATAACGTCTGCGACCCTAGTCGCATTCTATCGTACAGCAATGCGACCTCCTTCAGTACTGCAACCAAAGTCGCAATCTTCTTTCGCATGCCTTATGTATTAAATGAAAGTAATTAATATTCTTTCTACCTTGATACAACAACAGTCTAAAAAAAAGAGATGCAATAATGTTAATATCGATAAAAGAAAGATGTGCACCATACGTAATCTAAAGATATAGGCAAACAATTCTATAAAAAGTTAATTTGTACTTCAAGTATTAAACTCTGGTAAAAAGAACTCTTCGGATTCTCCCTCAATAAATCTTCATTAAATATTTAATTTTTTTTACCACTTCCTACCATACTCAACCCTCACCTGTAACAATTATTATTACTATTCATGTTCTTCCACAATATTGACCTTTATATAATGCTTGTAACTAATATATTATCTCATACCTGAAAACTATATTTTTGCTCTTCCTTTTCAATTTGATTTCAAAAAACTTTCAAAAAACAATTCATTCTTGAATCATGTCTTCCCCATCTTCTTCCTCTGAACACTTGGATTTCAACTTCAATCGTTCCCCACCGGACCTTTTTCTTCAGGATATTCTAGTGAATCTGATATCAGTCTGGACTTCACTCCTTTTGACTATCTCACTACATCAAATAATGTATTAACTGATCCTCCTATTCATGAGGATAATGAAGATTTCATGTGGGTTAGTGAGGAAGACATTATTCCTCTGCCACTCGACGGAGACATGCTTGATGAAAGCATGTCCTCTGATGTTGTAGGCTCGCTTTCTCGCAACGGGTCAGACGAAGAGCTTGATAGAGACGATCCATTCTGGGAGTTTATCGGTGAAACAAAAAAAAAAACCTCAAAAACAGGAAGATGATGAGAAAATAAGTGATGAATAGGAAGAGCAGAAGAATGAAGACGACGAATCTACTTATGATGGTGATAATGACGAGGATTAGGATTTTCTGATCTTCTGATATTCAACCTTATTTTGTCTTCTTTTAAAAGCTTTTAATTCTGTTTTTTTGTAAGGTCTCTTTCTCACTATATTAACTTATAAGCTCTATTAATTACATATCAAACTGCGACTGCTATTCTTAAACACTGCGACCATAGTCGCAGTGCTACTACGCAAGCAATAAGTAAAAATAATTCATACTTTATAAGCAAAACATATAAAAACATACGTAAACTGCGACTATAGAATCAGTACTTATTCACCGTTATTACATTTAACTTAGCAAAAAAAAAATTCATCAAGAAAAATGCAGTCGAGTGTACTGTGACCATAGTCGCAGTCCATGATCGCATACCATATGTAAAAACCAATTTAATAGTTCATAGGAGGATCAGACAACAGTCAGAAATGAAGGATCAGACAACAGTCAGAAATGAAGAACAAAAAATATAAAATAATACGTAAACTGCGATTATACTATCACTCTTGTTAATACTGCGACCATAGTTGTGGTAGTGCGACCATAGTCGTGGTAGTGATCGCATACCATATGTAAAAACCAATTAATAGTTCATAGGAGGATCAGACAACAGTCAGAAATGAAGAACAAAAAATATAAAATAATACGTAAACTGCGATTATACTATCACTCTCGTTAATACTGCGACCATAGTCGCGGTAGTGCGACCATAGTCGCAGTCCATGATCGCATACCATATTAAAACCAATTTAATAGTTCATAGGAGGATCAGACAACAGTCAGAATTGAAGGATCAGACAACAGTCAGAAATGAAGAATAAAAAATATAAATAATACGTAAACTGCGATTATACTATCACTATCGTTAATACTGCGACCATAGTCGCGGTAGTGCGACCATAGTCGCAGTCCATGATCGCATACCATATGTAAAAACCAATTTAATAGTTCATAAGAGGATCAGACAACAGTCAGAAATGAAGAACAAAATATATAAAATAAATATGTAAACTGCGATTATACTATCGCTCTAATTAAGTACTGCGACCATAGTCGCGGTAGTACGACCATAGTCGCAGTCCATGATCGCATACTATATGTAAAAACCAATTTAATAGTTCATAGGAGAATCAGACAACAATCAGAAATGAAGAACAAAAAATATAGAATAATACGTAAACTGCGATTATACTATCGCTCTCGTTAAGTACTGCGACCATAGTCGAGTCCTTAATCGCATTATACATTACATGCGAAAAAAAGTAAACTACGACTATATTAAAATCATTAAATATCAAATCAGATAAAAAAAATTAAAGAAGCATTCAAATTAGTTTCGTGATTTAATAAAAAAATTTTAGCAGTTTGGCCGCAGTTATAAAAGATAACTGTCACAAAAATTGAATAACGTCATAAGGGGTATCTAGTAATTTAACTTCTTCCTATAAGCGGGCCGCAAGTTAGTCGCGTGACAAATCTTGAGCCACGTCAACGCAGGCTGACAGAGTTCTCTCAGCTGCAGACTGATATACATTTCTCTCTCTCTCTCTCTCTCTCTCTCTCTCTCTATATATATATATATATATATATATATATATATATATATATATATATATATATATATATATAAAAGAGGAAAACACATAAAGGAGGGAAAGAATAGCCTTGGAAATAAAAAATAACTTCTATTTCAATATCAACCCTCCATTCTTCAAACATATGAAGTGTGGATAATCCATTTTCTACCTCAAAGTGTAGACAGGGGCTTGTACAAATTTAAAAAAAAAAAAAAATCCAGTTTCTCAGTCCTGACAAGAGACCATACACATCACATGCCACATTTAAATTCTCATGAATTCCGAGAACCACTGAATTTTCCATTTAGGGCCAGCAAGGCAGATCCGGGCAAGATCAAAAAACCCATCAAAATTCTTAAAGACTTTAGGTCATATTTGGCTGCTGGAAAACAAACGAGGAAAAAGCTCGCGTGGGCCTTTTAAGTTTTCGAGCGTTTTTCAAGCTTTGAGCTCGAAATTCTGACACAGCACTAAAGTGTGCAAAATCTCTAAGGTGAAACGTGAGTCCCACATACTTCTTTTTCTCAATTTTTTACGATAAATAAACAGAGTGGAGTGGAAGCGAGAAAAAACTTGTGAGGCCTACATATCAGAGTATAAAAAAAAAAAAAAAAAAAACTCAATTTTCACCCAACCCTCAGATAATCCTCTAATCCTCCGAATCAAGGAAATCTTCTGATTTTTTTTTTTTTTAATACTACCCACTTCCACGTGTCCATACCTACAACTACAAGTAGCTGGCTTATCTGCCCAAAAAAAATCTCAAGTCGGTATCACAAACCGTCTATTTGCCAACGGTTATAATTCTTTACTTAGTGTAAAGTAGTCATGAAGATACAATATTAGTTACAAATACATTGATTTACAAGTGTTCACAAAATTAACTTACGATGAAGATTGTTAAACTTTAGAGACCCTTGAATTTTCTTAACGTAGTCGAGAGAATCTAAGTTTGTAATGGTTGCTTGGACCCCACAGTACATCTACTGGCGATGCAGATGGAAAAGACACCCCTTCTGGCGAGCATCATTTTAAGCGTGGATACATCTGTGTGTTTATTTGTATTGTTTTGGGGGAAAAAACATGCAAGAGGCACATTGCACACGTTTCGGCGCGGGTTAGCTCCTTCCAGCGTTGGACTGGCTGGTCCTTCACGTGCTGTGAGTTGTCCATCACAGTTGATGAACAGTTTGATGAGAGGGAAAAAAAACGCAAAAACACATTTTGTAAATCTCATCACAAAACACATTTTTTTTATTTCTCTTCATCGGGTCATCGATCAGCTGTGATAGAAAGCTCACAGCGTGAAAGACCACCCTGCTCCTTTGCGCGAAGGAGCTCACCCGCTTCCCACGCTCTCATGTGAAACAAACCTAATGGGGATCATAGTATTGATAATGAGTCGTGGCGTGGGGCTGCTGCCTCCACTTTCACAACTTTCTTTCGTTGTATTAATTTGTTGACACGCAAACAAGCGTGCCGTCAAGGCCAGATCTAGCTTGGTTTTGTTTTTTAAAAAGATTATTTTAATGTAACTTATAATGTTTGAAAGGTTGAATAGAAATTCCACAAAAAATTTTGAGGTACTACCATAAAAAATATGATAGATTTTTAAGGACTAGTATCTAAAAATTCCTAAATTAATTATCAAAGTATATTTAAAAGTAAAAAAAAAAAAGAAGAAGATAAAACCCCTAATTAAAAAGAGATAAACTATTGTTAGTAAATTTAGTTGATCTTCCTGCCAGTTATATAGATTAAAATGTCACAATTTCTTGATAGTGTATGCACCAAATAGGATGACTCTTAACCTTATTCAGTGTCATTGTGCATGCTTGATATGTTCTATCAAAATAATTATGTATATAATTTTAAAAGAAAAATCAATGCCTTGAGTATATCTAAAATTCTTGCTAACTATTCCTGTTTCCCCTCTTTTCAACTGCCCCCACACATTTGAGTAACTGAATTGCCCACGGCAAGTTTAATTAAAGCTTTTAAATTCCATTAATATACCTTAATAATGGAGACTATTATGAGAAGGACCAGGTGAAGCACCAGGTGATGGGCCTTCGTGACGTGGGTCGTCCATCACAGCTGATGGACGGCTCGGAGTATGAGAGAGAGAGAGAAAATAAAACGTGTTTTGTGGGTCTCACCTCAAAATACGTTTACTCTCTCTTTCGGGCAGTCCATCAGCTTTGATGAATGTCACACAGCGCGAAAGACTATGATGGTCCTTCGTGCGAAGGAGCCAACCCGAACCCAAAGCCTATGAGAAGTGTCCAAATCCTAATGACAGCTATATAGTCGTTTCTATGGACCAATAAGCAAGAACTTAATTTGGTAGCAAAATTTTGAAGGTGTTGTGTTTTCTCTCTCTCTCTAAATTTTGTCTAGACCTTAATTAATCCCTTTCTTCCTTGTCCATTTGTTTAGCTAGCTCTGATGCGTGTTGAGAGGCACATCATGAATGAGGTCATTGTTAATTAATCCCACTTTTGTCAAGCCCCGGGTCTGAGTAGAGTTACTAGCTCTCAAAGGTCTATGGCACGTGGAAGTTGAAAATTCTAGGGGACGCAAATGATAACCGAAGCAAGAGGTCAAGAGTAAGGATTTGAGTTTGGGAAAATTCAACGAAGTGCCATAGTGTTTCATTTTAGTTAGTTTTATGATATGAAAATGACACAAACGAGTGTGAAGACTGTTAACAATTGACAATTTTACTGTTGTTAGAATTCTAGCCTTCCGCACTTGGTTTTATTTTGTATCTTTAATCATTGCTCTCCCTGCCACTCTATCATTCTCCTTCTACAGTGGTAATCTCTTGAAATATAACTCAATTAGGGCATGAAATCTGAATAAACACTTACCCGCATAAGGGATGATAATAGGTCGGGGCCGACCTGAGGGTCTCCCAATCCGGTTTTAAAGAAGCTTGTCAAAAATTAGTAAGGGTTGAGGTGTTCGTTTAAACCTGCTTTACTTTAAGTTCAAGACTGAGGTCTACTCCAGGACTGACTCTCACACTTAAGAAGACCGTTTTAGGTCCTATCTATATGTTCAAATCCAATATCAAATAAACTTGTTTCTAATTAATATCTTTAGTAAACTACAATTCAGTATCATCCTATAATTTTTTTAAATCTTAAAAGCCAATATAAAGAACCTGAATTTTAGAAAACATAGATTGAAAAGAAGTATAAGTAAGAAAAAATGTAGGTGTTTTCTTTTTTTCTTTAATTTCTAAATAGCATAGGCTCCAATCTGAGGCCCTAGGGCAGATTCCGGGTCGCTTGAATTAAGACTAGTGATTGAGTTAGGGCCGAATTTAAGACCCTAAATATTTTGAGGACAAGGTCCACCCTAGGCGTGGTCTAGCCCTGGCCATTATCATCCCGAACTCTTGTCTACAATCCCCTAGCAGGAATCTTGCTTCTAATGGCACTAATTTCTTCTTCTTCTTCTTCTTCTTCTTTTTTGTAAGAAAAAAATGAGCTGCTAACTCAGTTTTGTATCTCAAACCTCACATCCAACTATTGTTTTACAATTGAACCGTGACTCAGCACCTCCCAAATCTTGCATTTTCAGTTTTTTTTTTTTTGGAAGAGAGGAAGAGAGATGGAGAGAGAATGAAGAGGGGATGAAAAAGGAAGAATTGGAGAAATTTCTCCCTCTCTTTGTATGTTTGTTTGTCCAAATTTGAAGAGGAAGAGGATGAAGAGAGATGGGATTTTTAAATTAAATAATATTTTTACATATTTGCCCATTCATTTTTCTTATTTTTATAGTAGTCTCTTAAATTTTTATAATTTCAATTTATACTCTCTAATTCTTTGAGTAACCTCAACTCAAGGCAATAGTTAGGTTGAGTATGTGGAAAAGAGAATATTATTTTAAAATTAACAAAAATATATTAAAAAATAGGTATACCTTTCTTTTTTGACAGCCACCGACTAATATCCTAATTGGGATTTGTGAGGCCACCCTCTTCTTCTTACTTATATTTTTTTCTTCTTCTTCTTCTCAGTTTTTTCTCTTTTTTTTTCATCTGAAACCCATAACTTCTGAAACTAAATTCCTTCTCATTCTTCTTCTTTCTCCTTCCTCTCCAGCCATCTCCCAGCCTGGTTGCAAGCTTATTTTTCATCTCCATCCTCGTTAGTTAACTTTGAAACCAGTGCTAGATCTATTCCTTTCTAGGTTTCTCTCTCAGTTGTGGTTAGGGGTGGGGGTCATTAAAGTACTAATTAAGGATGTCAATGAGTCGAGTCGGTCGGTTTTGAGCTAAGTCTATACCCAAACCTGAAACTTTAAGCTCCCACTGAAACCCACTCGAAACTCAATGGGTAAAAAAACCTACTAAATCTAAACCTTACCCACAGGTTTTTCGGGCTTGTTCGAGTTGGGTCGGGTTATTTGAGTAAGGTGGGGTATGGGCGGGTCACTACATACTTGAGTTATAATAAACTTAACTACAATGGTTATAATTAATTTTGCAACAAGAAACACTATTATAATTAACTTTGCAACAAGAAAGATAACATAATTTTAACTATCATCATAAATTAAATTTAGCAAACTCTTACATAAAATTATTGTTCATATTTAAATAAATATAATTCACTACAAACATCCAAACTAGGGATGAGCAGAGTTTAGATAAAACCGAAATAATTGACCGATCCCCAAAAATCGAACCCGACTCAAGCTGAACCGTTGCAATTTAGTTCATTTTCGAGTTCTGAAACTGACCGAATTATTATCACCAAAAACGTGAGATCATCGCCTATGTTTTATTATGATAAAAGGGGGAAAAACTACAATATGTCTCTGCTTTAACACACATATACGTAAAGATTAAAACCGTGAGATCAGTCTTTAAATGCTTTAAGAGGCAACTAATATTCTCAGCAGAAGTATGAGATATTTGTCTCTAATTTCTTTAATCATGAGCTCAGTTTGTTCTCTAAACCAGCTATTCCAATATTAAGAATCTCTTTAACCTTAGCAAAGAAAAATCTATATTTAGTGTTGGTTTCTGGGATCAATCTAACAACTAATTAATATCACTGAAATATCAACAATCTAATTGGCCAGGTCGGTAAATATCAGGTGGGAGGTTTTCCGTTCAATAGAACGTTCCTTAATTTAAGAATCACCTTTCAATTTCCTTCCTTGATTAAATACCAATTAAACTGGTATAAATCAGTCTCAATATACTGAATATCAGTATATCCTCTGTATAAAAAAATTAATTCACTTATACAGTACTTGGAGTGAGGTACGCTTAAAGCGAATCTCCTTAAAATAATTACGTCCCCCGCACCGGTGCTAACGGGTTACTGGACGCTGGTCTCCCAAGATACAACACTCCTTCACGGTATTTGGATAGCACTACCAAATTACCGTACGGTCAAACCATAGTTAATCAGTACCTTCACAGGATTATTGAAGCAGCGGGACAAAGATAAATTTTGGGAGAATATTTGCCTTTACTTTGGAGGAGCACCCACTGTAGAGGAAGAAGGAAGATTGAAGAATATTCTTCTTCAGAAGTCCCAGATTCAGACAACAATTCTATTAAAGAATCTGTTGAATTTTCTGAGCCCTCTTTCAGAACGAATTTTTGCAGAATCTCTTTTGGAAGTCGCTTCGGAAACTGAATTTCCCACTTCCCGTTAGAAGTTACTTCAAGACAGAACTTCACTTCCCAGTTCAGAACGCAGAGAGAGCCTCAGTTCAGAACGCAGAGAGAGAGTTTTCGTTGTTGGTGTGTCTTCAATTGAGAAATGGAGCGCTATTTATAGCGCTCCGGGAGGGGCAAGCTGAGCCGAACCCAACGAATAGTTGCAATGGTTAGGTCTGAACCGTTGCAACGGTTCGGTTCAACCTCCGCAACCGTCCAACTGCTCAACTGTCGCGACGGTTTAAAGACAGCCGTTGGCGGGGCGATTCGGATTCGGATAGCGAAGCGGGTCCGTTGGCGGGGCGATTCGGATCCAGATAGTGGAGCGGGTATGCTTTGCTAACCCATACCCGTGAGACCCAGTTCAAAAAAAACCAGGCCGGGTAGAGAACCCGCACCCGCACCCAGACCCGAGCCTGAGCCCGGCACTGGCGCCGGCGGCCGGCCGGCCTCTGCCGCCGCCAGCGGCGGCGCGCGCTCATGTGCGGGCATGGTTCCCTCCCAATCGCCCGCGAAAACTCCAAGTACCCAAAGGGCACGCCCTTTGTTCTCAATTTTCTCTATTTAAACACTACGAACTTCCATCCCATGGCCAATGTGGAACTAAATGCCTTTAGCTACCTTTAGTCCCATTTTGACTTTGAAATAGGCAATCTTTAGACTTGAATATCTCATTCATTCGAAGTCGGAATTGAACATGTGAATATACCACGTTCATCCCCAATGGAAGGAGAACACACTCAAACCATCATCCAATTGAGTCGATCAACGGATCTCGCCGTAATTCAATTCAAAGATTCACATATATATTCTTCATATTCCAACAATCCCCCACAATGAATGGAGATTCAAGGAATTGACACACAAAGAGACTGACTCTATTGTAAAAGGTACTTTAGAAAAGAAACTGCATCAGGATAGGTGAATTAGGTCTTGAACCTTCCATAGCGAAAGTTTTATCGGACTTACTGGCTAATCAGTGAACTGTTAGCCGTTAGTGTAAGCCAAGTCAACAAGCTTTACACAGTGACTTTCCAAATCAACTTTGGTTCTCGGTTGTATCCATTCTGGCCCTGGACATTCTTGGTTTCAGAGAGTATCTTTAGGGAATAACAGCCTCCATAGAAATTCCCAAAGAGCCGACCCAACTCTATACTCACATAGGTGATCGTCCTAGTAAGAGTAGTCCACTCTACTCCACTTGTTTAGTAACAAGATATAGGCATCATTAAAAGCGTTTAAGCTTATCCTTAATCCACTTGTAGGAAAGCATTTATGTGCATCTTAGGAATGGTTTGGAGTCAAACTCCCAAGTGCTTACTTACTGAGTCAATCATAACTAGTTTTTCCTCTTGAACTTAGTCCGTGGGATCTCCAGTCGCTAAGTGAGGTTTTCATTAAGCTGACTCGGTAAGGTTAGGCTTTTAAACCCATTCCCCTCGATGCGCAGTTTATACGCTCTCCACTTAAACCTTTAGTAAGCGGATCCGTTAAATTATCTTTTGATGAGACAAAGTCAATACAGATAATTCCATTTGAGAGCAACTGCTTCACAGTATTATGTCTACGACGAATATGTCTAGACTTACCGTTGTATATAACATTTTGTGCCCTAGAAATAGCTGCTTGATTATCGCAGTGTGTGCATATAGCGGGCACTGGCTTTTGCCATAATAGTATATCTTTCAAAAATTATCAAAGCCATTCTGCTTCTTCTCCGCCATATTTAATGCTATGAATTTCGATTCCATAGTGAAACGGGCAATACATGTTTGCTTGGAAGATTTTCAGGATACCGCTGCTCCTCCTAGAGTAATACGTATCCGCTAGTTGATTTTGATTCCTCAGAATCTGCAATCCAATTAGCATCACTGTATCCTTCAAGTACAGATGGATATTGTCCATATCTCAAGGCATATTCCTTGGTATGTGATACGTAACCCAATACTCGTAGTAGAGCAGTCCAATGTTGATCACTAGGATTGCTAGTGTATCTGCTTAACTTGCTTACAGCGTAAGCAATATCGGGTCTAGTGTAATTCATAAAATACATTAGACTTCTGATAATCTGAGAGTACTCCAACTGGCGTATTCCAGTTCCTGTATTCTTATGAAGGTGGACGTGTGGGAGAAAAGAATTTGTATTCTCCTTTATCCCATGATCCTTGAACCTTTCTATCATCTTATCCACGTAGTGAGATTGAGATAGACTGATTCCATCTGGTGTTCTGGTGATTTTAATTCCTAAAATTACACAAGCAACCCCCAGATCCTTCATGTCAAAACTGTTAGATAACATTCTTTTAGTGGACTTAATAATTTCAATATTAGTCCCAAGTATCAACATGTCGTCTACATAAAGACAAACAATGATACATGCATTTTTAACTGTTTTAGTGTAAACACACTTATCGCATTCATTGATAGTGAATCCATCTTTGATCATGACACTACCAAATTTCTCATGCCATTGTTTTGGAGCCTACTTTTAGACCGTATAAGGATTTTACCAATTTACACACTTTGTGTTCTTGGCCCTTGACTATAAATCCTTCAGGTTGCTCCATATATATTTCTTCATTTAATTCACCATTTAAGAATGCAGTCTTGACATCCATTTGATGGATATCTAAGTTATGCAATACTGCAATTGCAATCAACATCCGAATGGATGTTATTCTTGTTACTGGTGAATAAGTATCGAAGTAGTCAAGTCCTTTTTGTCGATAACCATTGGCTTCCAATCTAGCCTTGTACTTATCGATAGATCCATCGGGTTTTAATTTTCTTTTGAAAATTCACTTACACCCAATTGGTTTACTGCCAGGAGGCAAGTTTACCAATTCCCAAGTATAATTACTTAGTATGGATTCTATTTCGCTATTTATAGCTTCTTTTCACATTTATACTTCTGGGGTAGACATAGCCTCTTTAAATGTTTGAGGCTCGCTTTCAATAGCGTATGCTATGAAATCTGGACCAAAAGATTTTGAGATTCTAGATCTCCGACTTCTTCTTGGTTCAATTTCTGAATTAACAATTGGTTCCTCAGGGCTTTCGTCCCTGAACGCCATCTCATGTGTTCTTTTCCCAGAAGTCTTATCTGTTTCCCGTTTATATGGAAAAATATCTTCAAAGAACACAGCATCTCTAGATTCGATAATCATGTTTACATGAATATCTGGTATCTCTGATTTATGAACTAGAAATCTGTAGGCACTACTATTCAAGGCATAACCTATGAATATGCAGTCCATAGTTTTTGCTCCCAACTTAGTCTTTTTAGGTAATGGTGCTAGTACCTTTGCAAGGCACCCCCACATTTTGAGGTAATGGTAGGAAGGTGTCCTTCCATACCATAACTCAAATGGTATAAGACCAAGTTTCTTGTGGGGTACTCTGTTTAGAATATAATTTGCAGTTAATAGAGCTTCCCCCCACAAGTTATGCGGAGCTCCAGAACTTACGAGCATGGATTGACTATCTCCTTTAAAGTTCTGTTCTTCCGTTCAGCAATTCCATTTACTGAGGAGTATATGGTGCTGTTGTTTGATGGATTATACCAAATTTAGCACATAACTTACTAAAATCATTTGATTCATATTCTCCGCCTCTATCGGATTTTAGAATCTTGATATTCTTGTTGAGTTGATTCTCAACTTCGACTTTATATGTTTATAAACATATTTATTGCCTCATCCTTACTGTTTAAAAGATACACATAACAATATCTTGTACAGTCATCAATAAAAATAATAAAATACTTTTTACCGCCTCTAATTGGCATAAACTTCAAGTCACACAGATCTCTATGAATTAACCCTAAAGGTTCTGTATTTCGATCAATTGAGTGAAATGAATTTTTCGCCAACTTGGCCTCAACACAAATCTCACACTTGCGAATTTCTTCCAAGTTGAGTTTAGGAATATATCCTAGATTAGACAAGTTCTTTAAAGACTTATAATTTACATGCCCTAATCTAGCATGCCATAAAGTAGGAGACTCAAGCAAATAAACAGAAGATTTTCCTTTATTTATAAGCTTCGGGTACAAATACACAGACTTTTTATCTACCACTACAACATTGGCTTTAAAAAGTCCATCAACAAGATAATCCTTTCCCACATACATCCCCCCTTAGTAAGTACAATTTATCTGATCAAAAAATCATTCTAAATCCTTTCTTACCAAGTATTGATCCAGAGATCAGATTCTTGCGGATATCTGGAACATGTAGCACATCGTTCAGAGTAAACTCTTTTCCAGATGTCCACTTCAGGATGACCTTCCTTTTCCTTCAACCTTTGAGACGGCTGAATTTCTCATGAATAGTTGCTCTTGCTCTAGTTTTTTATATTCAAAGAATAATAATTTCTCAGAGCAGATGTGCCGAGTAGACCCAGTGTCTACCCACCAATCCTTATTGTTGGTTGTCAGATTCACTTCTGACACCACAGCTGAAAGGCTTGGCGACGCATGGTCGGTCAAGTTTGCCTGTGGATGGTTCTTCTTGTTCTTTTTGAGACGGCTGCGACAATCATTCGCCTTATGCCCTTCTTTATTGCAGATGTAGCAGGTTCCCTTGAAGCGCATGTTCTTACCTTCTTGACCTTGCCCTTGTACCCCTGGGAAGCCTTCTTCCGCTTTAAGCCTTTGGAAGTAGACGCTTTCCCCTTTGAGTCTTCGATCACATTGGCTTTGACTTCATAGGAGTTCTTACTGCTCATTTTCTCGGACTTTCTGTTGTCCTCCTCAATCCGAAACCTCACAATGAGATCTTCCAACTTTATCTCCTTTCGCTTGTGCTTCAGGTAGTTCTTGAAATCTCTCCACGCAGGTGGGAGTTTCTCCACGATAGTAGCAACCTGAAAGGTTTCAGGTAGAATCATACCTTCGGCTTCTATCTCGTACAAGATAAGTTAGAATTCTTTCACCTGACTGATTACAGTCTTACTGTCCACCATTTTGTACTCCAGAAATTGTCCTACGACGAACTTCTTGGTATTAGCATCCTCAGTCTTGTACTTCTTGTCAAGACTGGCCCATAACTTCTTTGCCGTTGTGATAGGACTGTAGACATTGTAAAGAGAGTCATCCAGTTCATTTAAAATATAATTTCGACAAAGGAAGTCACATTGAGTCCATGCATCGACTGCAAGGACTGAATCCGGATCAGTTCTGGGTTCTGGTGGATCTTCTTGCAGGAATTTGGCCAGATGAAGAGTGGTCAAGTAGAAGAGCATCTTCTGTTGCCACCTCTTGAATTCTGTGCCGTCAAATTTTTTCTGACTTCTCCGGCTTCGGGTTAGGAAGTGGAGTAGGCATCAAAGTTTGTAGCTGCATGTTTGGTGCCTTGCTAGATCTATCTTGATTAGTCTCAGATATTTTTCTGCAAGTTCAAGCAGAACAGAAGTAAGAAACTTCAATATGTAAATGTCTTAAGATTGTTGGTTTCTGAGATCAATCTGACAACTAATCAATATCACTGAAATATCAACAATCTAATTGGTCAGGTCAGTAAATATCAGGTGGGAGGTTTTCCGTTCAATATAACGTTCCTTAATTTAAGAACCACCTTTCAATTTCCTTCCTTGGTTAAACATCAATTAGACTGGTATAAATCAGTCTCAATATACTGAATATCAGTATATCCCCTGTATAAAGAAATTAATTCACTTATACAGTACTGGAGTGAGGTACGCTTAAAGCGAATCTCCTTAAGACAATTACGTCTCCCGCACCGGTGCTAACGGGTTACTGGACGCTGGTCTCCCAAGATACAACACTCCTTCACGGTATTTGAATAGCACTACCAAATCACCGTACGGTCGAACCGTA